>PPXN03000006.1:0-279243 GCA_003708445.3 Grigorovia transvaalensis | reverse complement strand
TGTAAAGTTATGGACTTCATGAACGAAGCTCTATCAACAAGTATCTCATCTAAGTGTTGATCGATTTCTGAACTCATATTCAATATTAATATGTCTAACTACAGCAAATGTTTTCGTTGCTTCTTCTTATTTAAACTATATAAGAATAATCAATAAACTAAAATACATAAATCTTACGACTATTTATATGTGTAGATTTATTATTCTTTGTTGAGATTAAGAAGTACTTCAATAAGAAATTTTCACTTAAGTATCTAATTTCCCCACTTGGTAAATTAGTTCCACTTGAAAGCATAACTTAGATTGCTTTTTAACAAATAGAGAGTCTAGGCTAGATTGCTTTTTAACAGCCCGAAGTCTAGCTTAGATTGCTTTTCTACCAAATAGAAAGCATAACTTCAATTGCTTTTTTTTAACATCAACAACAACACATAGGCAGAGGAATAGAGAAATATACAATTTTCAAAAATAAAAAACTATCGACAACTGCAGGATTCGAACCTGCGCGGGCAGAGCCCAAAAGATTTCTAATCTTACGCCTTAACCACTCGGCCAAATTGCCACTTGTTAAGAAATTATTTTCTGTGTTTATGATATAGAGCAGGCGACATATTCCGAAAAGCTTCCTTAATTGTGCGGTTATAACACAAACTGATACATTAATAAACTGCTTTCAGCTTTTCAGCTTCCATTACATGAAAGCATAATTATTGCTGTAACTAATAATATCCTATAGTTTGTTTGCCTAGAATAGAAGTAAAGGTACTCGAATAATCTAATCTATGTCTGTTATTATATTCTTCTCTTTTAAGTTTTATCAAGAAAAGGGTGAAAAGAATCTATTGGAGAACTTTCTCATTCTCCCAAATTGGATAAATTATAGACAGCCAAAAAATGAAATTGTTCCTAATTTTTTGTTTTCCGCATCAAAGGGCCCATTTTGAATTTAGGTTCCTCTACTGATGTACTCCCCTCTTTCCAACTACTGATTTCACATACTAAAGCAGTTATCATTCTACAATCATGTTTGGAGATTTGCATGTTAGATAAAAGAAATTTTGTTTAGTAGTTTTTAAAACAGAATATATCAAAAATTATAAAATATCCAATAAACAATGACAAACTTCCGCAATTGCCAGCTGACAATTGGAATGAATAAGTTTCAATATTCAAGATGCTACGTTTCTAGCTTCTGATAGTATTATGTAAATGCTAAATTTATGCTGGAAAAAGGAAACCCAGCCGTGCGACTGGATTATGAAGATAATTTGAAGTTGCTGAAATTATTAACATAATTCTTAGATTGTAAAGGATATTTTTTAATATAACAAATCACATGGTCGTGATTTGTACAATCTTTCTTTTTCATAAAAATTAATACTTAATTATATACCTTTATCTAGAAGAAAGTAAGTTTCATCGCTTCATAAATTACAACCAGTTTTTCAAATTCTATACTACTATGAGTAACAACGCAGGACCAGCATATAGCTTCCAACAGAAGTACGATTGTTCTTACAGCAATAAGTCTTGCACGAATTTTTAAATACTTTTTTCTGAATTTATTATTATATGATTTTTGTATATTATTATATATATTGCTATTATTACTTGAATGAATTGAAAATGTAAAGACTGAAGACCTTTATGAATAATATTTTTAGTCAATTTTAGTTTTCAATTTCAATTTCACCAGCATTAATTGCTTCAATAATATCATGTGGATTTTTAAAATCAACACGACAACCAACAGATTGAGCAGTACCTAAAATTTCTTTAGTGACAGATGCTAAATTCTTACCAAAAGATTTTTCTTGCATTTGTTTAGCAATGGCAATAATTTCATCTAATGGGATATTACCAGAATGTTTAACGTTCTTATCCTTCTTTCTGTCTCTTGGTGGTTCCTTTAATGCAGTGATGACTAAAGAAGAAGCAGATGGAACAACAGATGCAGTAGCTTGTCTGTTTTGGATCTTTAATTGGACGGTAACTTTGATACCTTTAAACTCCTTGGTAGCTTTAGCAATATCTTCACCAACTTTCTTTGGAGATAAACCTAATGGACCAATCTTTGGAGCTAAAGCGGCAGAAGCACCAACTTCACCACCGACGGCTCTTAAATATAAGTATTTAACTTCACTTGGATCAAATTTTGGAGGCATCTTGTTTTATTAGTCAAAATGTTAGGGCACGTTAAATGTCAGTATTAACCAAAACTTTTCTTAATATTCAACCGAATCATCCTACGAAAAATTTCCGACTCTGACAACACAAACACAAAATTCTCAGAAGGGCCACGGGCAGAAGCTAGAAAATTTCCTGCTAAGCTAAGCGCAGCGCTCCTTCTAGAAATGGTAGCCTGCTGAGTGATTCGGCCAAAGGGAGCCCACTGGGAAAATTTCCTACCCTTGAGCCTCCTTCTACGGGGATTTTTTCCCTATACAACGCTCCGCCCGCACACGAAATTCTCGGCCAAAAAAATGAAAATTTAGAGAATTTTCCTACAAACAACAGGAGAAACATCAAATAACTGTGTATTTGTTGACCTGAATAATAACTACTGTTATTACCTATCTATTTGTGGCATAGCCTAGCTTCTTGTAACTCTATTGTAACAGCTGTCATAGTGTAAGACACCTGCTTGTTAGTTGCTTACTGACTTGGAATCCCAAACGGGAAATTCTGAAAACCTAAGATCCAACAGGAATTTCATAATGTTTGGGCGTAAAAAAGTACTTACAGTCTTGTGATTTATATTTTTATATGAAGGTACATTTTGTCTTCCTGTCCAAAAGACATTCTATCAATAATCAATCTTTCTCCAATATCTTCATCTTTGGGTAAAATCTGGACGATATTTCATCTAGTTCTAATACAACAACATTTTTCTTGAGCAATGTATCTTTATCCATCGATTTGATCTTAACATTATTTGCCTTGAAGTTGTTTTGTAATTCATTTGCTGACAGCAGGTGCCTGTTGAAGAAATCCGATGATTCCTCCTTTATCAATCTCGTGGCAGTAAATATTTCATCACTTGACTCAATGCTCCTTAGTATAGTATTGATACAATCGTTCGCCTTATTAGCTTCGATACTGAATAACTTTTCTACTCTGTTCAAACCAACATTGAATTCTTCTGATGGGAAATCCTTTTGAATCGTGAACCCATTTAAAGTAGTTTCGAAAGTTTCCATGCTTGGCAACTCTGGTACACCAATAGAGGAAAAAGTCTTGAATCTTAAATCATGAATTAATTTATCGTTAATAAATTTCTTGCTTTTGCTTGGTTTGTTATCCACTAAATCCACTGATTTCAAAACCGCAAATTGGAAAATTTGTAGAAGCGATAAAGACTTGTACATTTGACATAAGCATTCTAAATATTTTAAAAATTGTTTATTAGTTCTAAATTGTGGCATATCATTATCTCTTTTCTGGACATATTCCGCTTTCAATTGCTCTTTCTTTACCTTATTTTTCTGTTTCTTTATTTTTTTACTCATATTGTGAATTACATCCATCTTAGCTGTGATATATGTTTCCAATTTAGTTATACAAAGCATCAAAGTGGAACAAAGGTAAAATGTATAATAATATTGATCAAATGTTTCAAAAATTCTATAAACTTCTAGATCGAAACCCTTTAATGTGAATTCAATCATTGATAAAACTTTCATAATGAAAGTCCATGATGCAAATGGCAAGAGAGGAACTTCTTTATTATTATCCATTGCTTTATCATATATACCCAAATCAATAAGTTTCATTTCACATGTCTCTAATTGTGCTTGAGCGGAATCCCAAAAGATTAATTGTCTATTATAACCTTGTCTGTATCTAGCAGTATTTTGAGAACAATTCTGATAAAACTCCATTAAAACGTTTAAGCATTCTTGCATACATGGTGTCAACATTGTATATATATTATCATCATTTTCATATTGTTCTTGTGCGACTGTACCAAATAATGATACTTCCATAAAATGTGAATATAGGAAATCATTTAGTGAATATTTGCCCAAGATTGTTTGATCATGTCTCATTAGATAAAGTGGGAAAAGGCCACGAGCAAGAACATGCCTTTGAGTAAATTTATTGAAAAAATTGGCAAACTGATAAGCTTCACAAGCTGTGGCTACTTCCGATATTCTCAAAACAAGTTTTAAATCGTTTGCCATAATGATAAATCCATCATAATTTTTCTTAATTGGTACAATTAGATCCTTAGGTGGGTACTGGTTCGAACTTTTCTTTTGAATAGACATTGAGAATGAATTTTGTGGAACTTTGAAATCTAGTTCTACGGGATCATTCAAAATGGAGTGAGCCAATGCAATCAATTCATTTAAATAATCTGTATCTGGAGAATACTTGTTTAAAATATTCTGTATCTTCGCTAAATTCTTCATCATTTGCAATAATTTAATCAAATGTAAAGAGTAAGGATCCCTATGGAATGGTTGCTTTTTCAACCATGCAATATTTGCGTCAATCATGTTTAAGACGGTTTCAATATTCGGTAAACAATCAAATCCATTCAATCCCATGGAATTGAAATTCAAATCTTCTTCTTCAAACACGACACCTTTAAGCAATAACACTTTTACGAATCTTGCAAACGATGCTAATCCAAGGATAAAACTGTACAATACGTCATCATAAAGTTCATTTCCTGTTTCAAACTGGTTGATCTTATTATTATTATTCGTTGACTCCAGGACAAATTCCACATAACGACAACTCAGAAGTGTTGTAGGTAATGTCTGATACTCATTCAACCAACAGACGATTAATCTGATCAATCTATCACATATAGATGTCACATTTTTCAACCTTTCAATTTCAGTATCCCCATGGGCGACGTTACAGTCAAATTCTGATTCATGCAAAGGTATGAGGAAAGTATCCAATTTATCATTGTTTATCTCTAATGAATGCGTACCTTGGAAAAGATCAAAAAGTGGTGATTTCACAATAGTTTGTGGCTCCAACTTCCCACATAACCTGTCAATCTCAGCGGTAACATCCATAAACTCGTCTTCTATGGAGAGTGTACCGAATGCTTCTTCCATCACTGCCAATTTCCAACTTTCCTCTACCTCTTTTTCATGATTGAAATCTTCAAATTAAATTCGAACAAAAAAAAAGTTCGAGCCTTTATATGCACAATTTGTAATAATACGCAATAGAATATGTGTGGCTACTCAATAAAGAGACTTCCGGATGATTAAGCTACTTAAGATAAACTTACCACTACGAGGATATAGTACCTTATCCCCCCTTGAAGCGTATGACAAAACCATCAAATTAGGTTATTTACAAAATGATCCACAACAAAGGGCCGTTTTGAACTCTTTGAACCATTTTTATGATGCTTTACAAACATATGAACCACACAAGTTGGTGAAACCAATTGTGGAGAAGAAAAATTGGTGGGAGAGACTTTTACCTAAGGGTAAGAGTTCTACTCTTACATTTGATAGGACCCCTAAAGGAGTATATCTTTATGGTGATGTTGGGTGCGGTAAGACAATGTTGATGGATCTATGTTATGATAGTGTGCCACCCCATTTGAAGAAACACAGGATACATTTCCATAAATTCATGCAAGACGTGCATAAACGTTCACATGAGATAAGCGTACAATATAAAGCTAAACTCCAGCAAGACGATAAAGGTGATTTAGATACTATACCGTTTTTAGCCACTGAGATTGCACAAAAGAGTAATGTACTATGCTTTGATGAATTTCAAGTTACTGATGTTGCTGATGCTATGATATTGAGAAGATTATTTACTTTATTATTATCTGACAAGTTTGGTGTAATACTGTTTACCACTTCGAACAGACATCCAGATGAATTATATATTAATGGTATTCAAAGAGAATCATTTATACCATGTATCGAGTTGATTAAACAAATGACACATGTTATTCAGTTACAATCAGGTACAGATTATAGGAGGATTGTTAGACCAGTGTCTTCAGTGTATTTGACACCCAAGACTGATGATGGTATTACTTATAACTCTAAAGAGTTTAAACTATTTAGACAGAATCATTTGCAGAAATGGTATGATTATTTTGCACAAATCGACTATAGCCAGAGTACAACAAGTAACAAACCAGATAGAAACGCAGTTGATACCGTCATATCTCTCGATAAACAGAGGAAAGATATTGCTAATCACGAGATACATCATAATCTTGAGTTAACCATTTGGGGACACAAAGTAGTGGTACCCAAATGTACACCAAATCGTGTTGCTCAATTTTCATTCAAAGAATTGTTTGATCAACCTTTATCATCAGGAGACTATTTAACGTTGACAGATAATTTCCCCTGTTTCATCATATCTGATATACCGTATTTCACCATAAACACCAGAGATCAGATAAGAAGGTTTATCACTTTTATTGACACTGTGTACGATGCTGGTGGCAAGCTAGCTTCCACGGGTGCAGACAAGTTCTCTAACTTGTTTGTGGAACCAAACATGTTGGAGAACGACTATCAATTGAAGCCTTCTGTGAACAGGAATGACGTTGCTACGTCTGCTGCAGAAATGGCTCAATACAAGTTCTCAGATGAGGAAAGATTCGCATTTGACAGGACATTGTCCCGTCTACAAGAAATGTGCAGTACACAATGGTTGGACAAGTAAGAGACTGCTCATCTGAGTAACACTATGGCAGACACCACTCTGCCATAGACACCCCCGCAGAAAGATGGCACATGTCAAAAAAGATGAAATAAAAAAAAAGTTGATTTTTTTAAAGGACTTTTTTGCAATTTGTATATAACTATTTTCACTTTATATACGAAGAAGTTCAATCAAACTAGAGGATACATCTGACTTTCTTGTAGAAACCATGTCCGCTAACAGAGAGCAAGTGTTTCCCACTCGTATGACTTTGGGTCTGATGAAGACCAAACTGAAAGGTGCTAATCAAGGTCATTCTTTGTTGAAAAGGAAATCAGAAGCCCTAACTAAGAGGTTTCGTGATATCACTAGAAGAATTGATGATGCCAAACAGAAAATGGGTCGTGTCATGCAAACTGCTGCATTTTCGTTGGCTGAAGTTTCGTATGCTACTGGTGAAAATATAAATTATCAAGTACAAGAAAGTGTTTCCAATAAATCAAGGTTTAAGATTCAAGCACGTCAAGAAAATGTTAGTGGTGTTTATTTACCTCAATTTGAATCTTACATTGATTCAGAGATTAACGATTTTAAACTAACTGGGTTAGGTCGTGGTGGTCAACAAGTTCAACGTGCTAAAGAAATTTATACCAAAGCTGTGGAGACATTAGTAGAGTTAGCATCTTTACAAACTGCGTTTATTATCTTGGATGAAGTTATTAAAGTTACTAATAGAAGAGTTAATGCCATTGAACATGTTATTATACCAAGAACTGAAAATACTATTGCTTATATTAATAGTGAATTAGATGAGCTAGATAGAGAAGAATTTTATAGATTAAAGAAAGTGCAAGAAAAGAAACAAATTGAGACTGCAAGGTTAGATGCAGAATTGAAACAGAAAAGATTATTAGCTGAAAAATTAGAAGAAGAAGAGAAAGAAAAGGTAAAACAATTAAAGAAGGAAAAGAAAGAGAAAAAGGCAATGACTAAGAAAGAGAAGGCAAAGGCTAAGAGAGAAAAGGCAAAGGCTAAGAAAGCAAAGGCAAAGGCTGAAAAAGAGAATCAAGAAGATAAGGAAAAACTTGCTGAAGAATCAGCAGATGCAAATGAAGATTTGCAACTCGTAGATGAAACTACCAAAGCAGAAGAACAAGAAGAAGAAAAAGAAGACGGAGAAGTACAAGCATCAGAAGCAGAACAAGAATCAGAATCAGAATCAGAATCAGAATCAGATAGCTCAGATGGACATGATCATGAACATGATACTAATGAAAATAACAAAAATGAATCAACTAATGAAGTTAATGATTTGGTCGCTAATACTGAAGAAGATGTTATTTTCTAGGTAGTAAACTCTTGATTTTAAATAAATAATTCCCATTCCACATTTCTTTTTTTCAGTCTTAGAACATTTCAATTAGACTATATAATATTTTGAATATCTGTTTCAAAGTTCTTTTCTAATGAACGAATAGAAGATTTTGTTAAGTTAAAAATGAATATTTTATTAATTACAGTAAATGGTTTTTCATATATATATATGAGATAAAATAACAGTAAGGCGAAGGTGAGGCCAAGCATAAATGAAGAAGAAAATATGCTGTATGATTTACAAACCATCCAGACTATAATCTTCTATCTTTCACTTTCATATGATTTTGATTCTTACCTCTCCTTGTCTTGTAACCCTTTGCTAATGTACCCCAAGGTGATTGTGACAATTTATTTGATTTAGATTTACCTCTACCACCACCATGTGGATGATCCACTTTATTCATTGCTACACCCCTGACATGTGGTCTTCTATTTAGCCAACGTGATCTACCAGCTTTACCTAAAGATCGTAATTGATGACTAATATTGGAAACGATCCCAATTGTAGCACAAGAATTTAATGACACATAACGATGTTCACCACTTTGTAATTTTACGACAGCTCTATGCATTTCAGGTAATTTGGACATTAAACGACCATAACAACCAGCTGATCTACATAATTTACTACTACCTTGTGATGTTAAACTAATATTATGTATAATCGTACCAATTGGAATTACATTTAGTGGTAAACAATTACCTCTAACGACATATTTCAGGGGGAAATTAGTAATACTTGACATTTCTTGTGGTACAAAATTTGGTGTTTTTTCATGTTCATTTTGTATGGTTTCAGCTTGTGATTTTTCTTCAGTCTGTTGCATTGTCATTTCCGTGTTAGCATTAGCATCATTTTTATAATCTTTTCTCAACAGAGATCCATCCATATTGAATATAAAGTTACCATTTTTATTCAAAGATAAATATCTGAAAGAACGAACATGATCACCAGCTCGTAAACCATCACAAGCCACAATATAAGATAGTTTACTTGTTACACTGTCCTTCAAAAGAGCAATATGTGCGGTTCTGGAAGGATCATATTCTATTCTAACGACATCTTGAATATTTGATGATAATCTATTAAAATCCACTAATCTAACACGTCTCTTATGACCACCACCCCTATGTCTAATTGTAATAATACCTTGATTATTTCTACCAGAATGATTTTTCCAATTGACGGTTAGTGATTTGATTGGTTTCCCCTTATGTAAATAATCATAAATTGGGTAACGTAACCAACGTAAAGATGGTGTAATTGGTTTAAATTTTTTAAATTGAACAGATTGTTTCAATAATTTATGTCTTTTCTTTAATAAAGCATCTTGTTGTTCTAGTGTCACCAAGTCATTGTTTATGGGTATCAATGGTAGTTTTGATTTATTAATTAATGTGGATTGTAGTCTTATACCTATCCTTAACATTATTAGATAGTGAAAAGCAAAAAATATACAAGAAAGGAAGGGATTATAGGGTAAGGGTCAGACTAGGGATATACAAGTGATGGGAATGCGTTGTTGATATGAGAGTAGATGTGTTGTTAATTCGGGATATCAAAGCGGTACTATGGAGATAGCAGCATATAAATCTGTATTGATTTGAGTGTATATCTGTATAAAGGTTTGAGATTTGAAAACAGTAACCCTAACGAAAAAAGACCTGGGCTTGGTTGCCCTGCCGTTAAATTTTGTATAAAAAACCTGGAAATTTTTTTATTTGTGAAATTTGTGTTTTGTTTTCACATTTAAGCTACCACAGAGAGAAGTTCACTACTACTTTGTAGTTGTGTTTCTCTCTGTTGCAATACTTACCTGTAAATATAAGTAAGTGATATTATTTTCACATAGATGATGACAAAGTTGTCGCCCCAAGCGGAACATTAATTTAATTATTGTGTTATGACCGATGAAAGCATATTAGCCAAACACTGAAAATTCTGAAATGTGTGGAATACTCTTGTATATTTATTATCTTGTACTGTATGTATAGTATCATGCATACTCTTAGTATATGTGTTTTATCTTGAGTGCCGTAGTTTGTAACATACTTTCTGCGAAAAAGAGCAGCTTGGTTTACGAGCCGTGATTACTATAATACCGGTGTCAGCATGTCACGTGACACCTCTGCTGACATACGCTGCTGACATAAGCGGCGATGACCTCTCCAAAAACCCGGGACAGGAACGGAGTCACGCATTTCGTGACACACTTCGCAATAGCGGAAACGTCAAATATCACTATAAAAACGTCAAGGGCTCCACTAAACCGGTACGTTAGTCCACCAACCCATTGAAAACCAACCAGTGAAAACATCCACAGCAATTGCAAATTTGCTATAAAAATTCGTTCGTTTCTGTGTGCACTACAGATCATTTAGGCGCCCTTTACTACTGGAAACGCACGCTTTTAGTTCATTTTCATTCGTGGAAACACACTATACTTTGTATTCACTCAGTGCCCCCATAGTGTTTTTTTCATTTGTTCGAAATTTCATTTAAAGATGCTGAAAATGGGGAAATATAACACACCCTTATTCACTTTGCAAAGAAACCTGCATATGACACGGTACCTGTATGATTCCAGCACTGGTACTACCGTCACCAACAGCAACAACGCTACTCTAAATGTACATCCAATGGCTACAAATAACGATGAATCTTATTTTGCTCAGAATGATGATACAGTGTACCAAGAACTAAGATCGAAAACATTTAAAGGTGAAACTTTCAAGAATCAAGCTAAATTACCGGATTTACCTATACCTGATTTGAAACAATCTTTACAAAATTATTTAAATACTGTGAAACCTTACACTGAGGATATCTCGCAGCAAGTAGAACTGGTAAACGATTTTGCTAATGGTATGGGCCCCATCTTACAAGATAGATTAATCAATTATTCAAAGGGTAAAAGAAATTGGTTATCTAAATGGTGGGATTCACAAGCGTATTTAAATTATTCGGATCCAGTAATACCATACGTTTCTTATTTTTATAACCATAAACCATTATCACACTCTATTATTGAAGAAAACTACTTATTCAAATCAACTGCTATAATTAATTCCGTTATTAAGTTTCTAGAATCAATTAAAGATCAATCTTTACCACCAGAAATGATTAAGGGTAACCCATTTTGCATGAATTCATTTAAATTAATGTTCAATAACTCAAGAGTACCCAATGTTTATAACAAGAAATTGGGCAATGATACTACGGTTGATACAAATCATTTTTATTCAATTTATGAAAATAATTTCATGATTGTTATGGTAGGGGGAAATTTTTATAAATTATTTACTCATAGATTAAACAATTCAACTAAAATTTTTGAACCATTATCAACAAGTGAAATTTATAATCAATTGCAACAAATTGTCATTGATTCTCAATCTATACAACAACAACCAAATACTGAAATCGGTATTTTAACTTCTTTACCAAGAGATAAATGGAAAAAGGCTTATTGGGAATTAATTAAGGATCCATCTTCAAAATTAGCCATGGAACAAATTCATAAATCTTCATTCATTCTTTGCCTAGATTTAGATCAATCACCAATCACTTTAGTCGAGAAATCAAGAAATTCGTGGCATGGTAATGGTATTAACAGATTTTATGATAAACCATTGCAATTTTTCGTTTGTGCTAATGGTAAATCTGGATTCTTAGCTGAACATTCAAAAATGGATGGTACACCAACACTATTCTTAAATAATTTCATTTGTAAAGATATCTCTAATTTGAATGAAAAGGATTTCATAAATTCCATTCTGAACAATACTAACGCTAATACAAAGATAACTTATGAAAAACCACAAAGAATTCAATTTAATATTCCACCTTTCTTGAAAAATGAAATTAAATTAGCTAAGTATCAATTTAATTCAACCATAAATGAACATGATTTAAATATTTGGCATTATCAAAAATATGGAAAGGGTCTAATGAAAAAATTTGGGTTTTCACCAGATGCTTACATCCAACAAATAATGCAATTAGCCATTTTCAAATATTTAGGTAAACAATTACCCACGTATGAAGCTGCCTCCACTAGAAAATTTTTCAAAGGTCGTACTGAAGCTGTTAGATCAGTGTCTATGGAATCTAAAAATTTTGTAACAAATTGGTGTGATCCAACAGTGCCCATTTCAGATAAATTGAAACTTTTCAGAGAATCAATTGCTGCGCATGTGGATTATTTGAAAAGATCATCCAATGGTCAAGGTATTGATCGTCATTTTTTCGGTTTGAAACAAATGTTAAAGAAGGATGAACCAATTCCAAATCTGTTAAAGGATCCAATCTTTAATTATTCATCAAATTGGTTAATCTCTACATCACAATTATCTTCTGAATATTTTGATGGTTATGGTTGGTCACAAGTCAATGATAACGGGTTCGGATTGGCTTACATGATAAATAACGATTGGTTACATATAAATATTGTTAATAAACCAGGTAAATCTGGTCTAGATGGTAAAAAATTACAATATTATTTAACTGAAGCAGCTGATGAGATTGCAGATGCATTACAAAATGAATCTATTAAGGCTAAATTATAAAAGAGATATAAAGAATAAGAAATTAAAAAAAATATCCTGTATTAATTAATCCACACACATGCATATATTTACCATATATCTACAATATTTTTATTTTTAGAGTAAAGGGAATCTTTGTTAAGATCTTATCGCATTTTTTTGTTTTTGTAAGATACTTTTTCGTATTTATCTCTTATCTCAAGCAGTTTCCTCTTTGTGGATTTTGTGATATACTAACTTGCTTTGCCCGATATCAAAATCTCTGTCACAAAAACATATCAACCACTGATGAAATATTTTACAAGAATTCTCAAAACTTGATTCTTTTTGTTGTAATTTTCATACCTGTTTTCATTATTTATCATTATTGATACAAACTTATAAGTATATAAATATAAATATAACGTATATATGAGAAAATACTTTTCATAACAATTACAATCTATACCCTTTCCTTTGATGACATCTAGCTCATCTTTATCAATCCGATGTTAAATCTATCACGAGGTCATCGAAATCATCATTTTCGTTAGGATTCTTTTCTTTATTCGGGTTACTTACTTGTGGTAATTCTACTCTATCAGTGTTATAGATATTACCATTAGTAAAAGAGGAAGCCCTTATATTATTATCATTATCATTATTATTATTATTATTATCATTACTGTTATTAGGGGTAGTTCCAAGATTTTGATTAGTACTTGAATCAAACGTCCTCACTACAAAATTAGGTGTCTTTTTTATTTGGTTAGGAAATTTTTTCTTTGGGATGAATGGTGATACATCAGCATGTGATCTCCGCCTTTTAGTAGTCATTTCATGGTTATGGTTACCGTGTGGTAAATTGGAAGTTGGAACGCTACCTTGAGAATGAAAATTATTATGACCATTCATGGAAACATTACTTGGTGAGTTATCGTTTCTTGCAATATTGGATAGAGGTGGTAATATTGGTGGAGAAGCACGATTATCATTATTATTATTTGGATTATTGGAATTAACAATAAAATTTGGCGTAAGTGTGGGTCCCATCCCTCTCATACCTAACAAATTATTATTTGAAAAATTATTCATATCATTAATAACTAAATTATTTGAGTCGTTATTATTGCCAATAATATTGTTATTGTTGTTGTTTGTAGCAAATGGAGGTAATGCTAATCCATTTCTTGTTATATTTGGATTGTGAATGTTTTGCGGCAGGAAAGGATTGGTATTTAGAGCAGGAACTTTACTAACCGGCACTATAGATGCTAAAGGTGGTACAGAGTTGGAGTTGCTTAAACTTATATTTGTAACAGGGTTATTAGTATTAAGATCTGTATTATTTGTTAGTCCTAAGATAGAAGGAGTGTTTAAGGTTGGTAAAGGCGGTGGTGATATATTTGAGTTACTGGTACCATTATTTGAAATACTTCTATTGCTATTATTATTAGTGGTACCATTATTCGAAATGCTTTTATTGCTATTAGTGTTACTATTACTATTACTATTATTGCTGTTGTTAGTGTTTATAGTACTATTTCTGGTAGCGAAACTTGACAGTGGTAAATCAGAGTCCGAATGTTCATTACTCATAACTGGATTACCGTTATTTAAAGTTGTTGGCCCAACACTGTTTAATACGAAATTACTGCTGCTATTAGCGTTATTATTATTATTATTATTATTATTATTATTATTATTATTATTATTATTATTATTATTAGTTCCATTTTGATTGTGGTTAACTGATGCAGATGGTGTTGTCTGTGCAGGGACACCTGTTGTTTGTGTAGGATTGTTAGTAGTCGCTATATCTGTTTCATTATCACTCTCATCACTACTATCCAGTGAAATAATAATGGTTTCCTCATGTTGATTAGTAGAAGGAGATTTATCCTTCGGTAGTTCCATACTTTGATTAAATTCCATTTTCACAGGTGACATTTGTTCATTTTTCAATTCATTTTCCATGTGTGTTTTATCTTGATTCTTACTATTAACTACGGTTTCTTCTTCCAGTACAGGTTCCCAAGAACCATCAGCGGCTAATTGTACTTGTTCGACATCATCATCGGAATGTTTAATGATATCCATAACGTATTCTGAAATGGCCAAATCTTCGATGTTGATTGTTATTTGACACACTGGACATTGCCACGTCGGTATCTGTAATTGAGAATGTAGATACCATAGGGCATCAAAACATTGTAAATGTTTACATTTATGTGATTTTGCAGGATATTTCATTCTTGTGTATGATATGGGACATTGTAAACTCATAATGGTAGATGTGGTAATCAAATCATCTTCTTCATTATCCACACTCATTTCCTTTTTAATATAGGATAAAGTTGTCTGTTTATTAACCATTCTATTCTTCAGTACTTGATTATTCAAAATTTGTTCTGGTGTTATTATTTCCACTAAATAACAAACCATTTCAAAATCTCTTGATGTAAATGCATAAATTAAATCCAAAGTATTAAATTGGGGTGCTGGTCTTAAAAATGGTGTCAAATTCGCCGGTTTTGCAGTACCAGGTTTATTTTTCAGACCTTTCACATTATCGTTAATCTTATTACCATTAAACAAAATTTCATTTGGTGATGGGAATTCAATATATTCTTTACCCTTTATAGGTTCCTTTACTGGGTAACAGAAGAGATACAATTTGAATTTCTTAGGATCAGATTGTAATTTGGACCATTGAATATTATTTAGGGCAAATCTAACTGGTGCTAAACCTCTACCAGAGGCCTTTATCAGTCTGTGTTTAGATTTTGGTATCAGGTTGATTAGTTTATAAAAAGGTGATACATGGAATCTCACTCTATCTTCCGCAATTCTGGTGGTATTGTCATCCATACTTCTTGTTGTTGCACCATTAAATGAGCTATTACTGCTGCCATTATCGTCGCTATCAAAGCTGTTAGTTTGTGAAGGAGTAGATTGTGGTAATTGTAGGAAACGAGAATTACCGTCATATCGGCCAATATCATTCATTGGATTTGGGATTCTACCTGTTTTCATATCAGTCCAAACTTCAAGATATGGCGGAAGCCTACGGTTACGAACAGCTTGCTCTATGAGATACCATAGTACTTTTGGTCTCCAAGGATCTATGTGACCGACAGACATGGCATCCTTTACATATTCCTGTATTCTCTCTTGTAGATTAACCTTCCTACCATTCATCGTTAATCCCATAGAACGACAAATTTCCTTCATTTCGGTAACTTTCAAAAACATTACACGCGATGCTACTTTATTTATCTCATTTTGCAACCCACCACTCGTCATTGCTGTCTGTTATCGGAAGACCCGTGGTGTCTATATCTGAGATATGTAAATATATCTTTCGGCTCTTAAAAATCAAAATTTAACAATTTGAAATTAATTATATCTTCTTTACTTAATGGTGGAGATTTGAACCAGAAATGGCGGTTTGTGGTAGGATTGAAGAGGCTTTGTGGCGTTATGTTCAACGTTATTGAAGCTGTGGTAGCTTGTATAAAATTTCAGGATTCTTGTGAATATCTTGGCGGCAATATAATGCTTTCTACTTCTTTTATTGTATTTTATACATGATGAATGAGTGAGAGAATACTTGATAAAGTTGGGATACCACATTATTTTCCTCTCCTTTTTGTCATTTAATTTACATTTAAACAGATGAGTATAGCTCTAGAGATACTGTGTCAATGAGCGTGAAAAAAATATTTATGAAACACTGAGATGTCGAATAAAAGATACACTCCAAGACTACTTTACACTTCTTGATCCCCTTCACCAAGGCGTGTTGCCAAAAATAAAATGATCAATCTCTGGAAACTGAGCTAAAACATGCTGAAGGAGCAAATATTTACTATTCTAGGTTATCATACCTTACAGATGCTAATTACAGTTATTTTTTTGTATAAGATAGCACATATCGCATTTTTGATATGATTGTAATATCTGCAAGCATTATGAACCATGGATCTCACGTCTTATCATTGAATAAGAAAAAACCAAAGTAAATTAGCAGTTTCTATTCTTTTAACTCTATCCACCTTTTCCAACTTGCAGTTTGTGTATAGTAGACGACTAAGTAGGTAATAACATAGCTACTCGGCAATGTGAAACAATATTGAAACTGTTGCCAAGCTAAAAGCGTATAATAACAAAAGTATTGGGAATACCTAATGTGGCTAGCTACCTAGTCAGCATTGTCGCAAACTTAGTAAAAATCTGCCTAGTTCAAGACTGTAGAAAGCCTTACCATATGTGAGGAACCCTAAAAGACTACCCAGGAAGATATGCGACCACTTTAAAAGATACAGCTTTCCTGAAAGGGTAAAACTGAACACTTTTTGGGCGGCAATAGGTTATTCGAACTTGCATACTGACTCAGTGTATTACTAACTATGCGTACTTTTGAAAACAATATTTCAATCTGTTTTCTTTTTGTAGCCTCACCTAAGTTCTTCTTATTAGAGCAAGATAAATGTTGATTACTATTATTATTATTATTATTATATATAATTTGTGTTTAACCTAAATATTAGTCAGTAAATATTGGAGAGGAATTTTATGGCTAAAAATTACGCTTTAAAGCTTGCAAACTAAATAGCTGGTTGTTATTGTATACCATTCCAAAAGAGAGAAAGTAACAAACCAGTCTATCTGGCTTCTCAATCTTTGTTCTTACTTGTATTAGAGGTATAGATGTAGATATGTATATAAATACTGTTGGTCATATATATAAAAATGTCAAAGAGAGCTGGTGTTACATCTTCATTCATAATTAAATGGATATCTTCCCATCAGGCACTGACATCAACAATTTCTTCATTAATATCTACTAAATTTATTATCTCTTCCTTTAATATAGCAGTAGTACCTCTAGCGAATTTATAATTATTTTGCTTTTGTTCTCTAACATTTGGTGTTATATAATTTCTCAAATAATTAGCATCTTTACCAATTTCCATAACACAAACGTCCACGTTAGAACCTGAACCTAAATCATTCCAAATACCTGCTTGAATTGCATCAGATGCTAATTTGATAGCTTCATCTCTAGTCATATCTGGTTTCCATTCAGATTCTAAAACTGCCATAGCTGCTAATGAACCTGAACCTAATGATAGATAATAACCCACATCAGTGGAACCATGAGCTTGCACGGACATCAAATGAGCACCAGTTGGATCGACACCAGCCACAATTAAATAAGCACCAAGATGACCTTGATATTTAAATAAATGTTGCTTTAACATTTGTAAAGTGGTTACTACACGTGGTTGTCTACTTGTAGATAATGAATGTAATTCAACATTGGATGATATTAATTGTGTAACAGCTTCAGTATCAGCTGCAGTACCAGCACCAGCACACCAGATTCTTGGTGCTATACGATGTAATTTTGCACAATTTTTATCTGCCACAATTGGTCCTTGTGTGGATCTTGTATCTGCAGCAATGACTACACCATCTTTAAATTTACAACCAACAATTGTGGTACCAGTTGAAGTTGCCTTTGGTTGATTTGAATGATTCTTGGAATTAAGGAAATTATTTCTTTGATAATTATCGAATGATAAACCTGCCATTATTTTGTTTCTGATAGAATTGTTATGTGTATATATTTCTGGGGAATACTGGATTCTTTTGAATATGTAGTTTATCGAATATAATTTTAGCTTCCTTTTTGGTCTAATAATATTTTCCTTGCTTATTTCTAAGTTATCGCACACCAGATGTTGGAATTCCTAATAGTATCAAGTAATGAGATAAAAGGTTTCACTTGAAATGATAAAGATGTTTTTACCTCTTTTCAAGATGACTTAATTGTATTGATTTATTGAATTTTAGGATATAAAATCTCGATTTTGAAATTGTTGTGGCAAATTTGGCAGAAAAAATCTGAGTCACGTGAAAGTGTGTAACGTAATTATATTACATAATAAGAAATTTAATAGACCAAGCTGACGTAATGGAATTGACTGATCAACTTATTGAACTCGAACGAAGAGAGAGAACAGAAAGTACTAAGAAAGGGTTTTGTAAGAAAACTTGGTACATGGGATTGCACCTGATTTAAAGGATCAGCACTCTGCGGCAAAAATCCACTACTTCAATAAGATATGGGTGGCCACAGAGGATACGATCCAACTTCAATCCATTCCACAGTGAGAATTCTCAGAGTAACAATTCAGGTACTTTCGAAGAAGTTCATTTCTTTCTCTACGGGGTGTCTAGTATCTGATGGCGCAGCCATTTGCCGTCGGAACGGAAACAGTACCCTACGTGAAGGAAGTTCCGTCCGATTAATTTTGGCCCTTTTTTCTTGGCACAAAACTCTGCAACAGAAAAAAAAGACATTAGTAATGGAAGCTGATTCCAGACTCAAACGGCTGTACGCCCGTTTCTCTGTAATTGCCGAGGTAGCAACAGTTTGTATGTTACTAATTACATGATGAGCATAGTTTTGCAATCTTGGTGGGTGCTGCTATACTGCAACATTTAGTATAGGGACTAGCACAGAGACTGTTGGTTTGCCTACAATTGATGGTCTGTATATATATACGACTCAAGTTTTCTCTTTTTTTTTCTGTTAGTAAACTTGATAAAGTACTTATTTTTTTATTCTCTGCTTCTTTCTTTGTGTATGTTTGCTTGATTTATTCTGCACAGCTTTTACGAACTACTCTATATTTTCTGTCATGGCATGATATATATTGCAAAGTACCTAAATTATGAATCTACGTGAACGAAAATCCTCTTCTAGAAGAGAGAGACTTTTGTGACTTTTACACATAAGATCAATTCAAGAATCAGAGAAAAGAAATGGATGTCATATTAAAAAGTTCAAAAATGAATAAAATCTATAATACTATATTGTGCTTAGAGAGCAAAAATTTTAGGAGAGAAAAAACAAAAGATTATTAAATGAAGTCTGAACCAACTTCGAATTTATTCCAAGTATCTATCGGTAACATAATCCAACAATAAGTGTCTACGTGCGAATAAGGCAGATATCTCAATTCTCTTTTGTTGGTCAGCAAAATTATGTGCCTGAATTAAAACAATCATGAAAAATTCTTCAATAATCATTGTTGGTGTATTAGCAATTAATTGACCTGTAGTTGACCATAACATACCAGATGCAATACAAATTAAGGCAATAATAATTATAATTGATACCAATACTGACCATTGTGTAGAACAAATATTGGAAACCCAGGAACTTACTTTATATGAAATTGTATCTCTTTGAACTGGTTTTGCTAATAATTCATCGGGACAATGTATATTCAATTTTTGAAACAGTTCTGTTTCTTCTTCAGTAATTATATCAAAAATTTCCTCTTCATGTTCAACAATTCTAAAATAAACTTGCCTGATAACAAACCCATCAAGGAAACCAACTAAACCTGTGTATGTACCAATAATTAACCACCAATCATCAGAATAATGTAATGGTTTACCAATAATGGCCCAAACTACAAATACACAGATTGCAATAACAACACCAATACCTGTACCAACAACATCAGCATACCAATCAATCCAACCTTCTGCTTTGGTTCTTTTCATTTTTGGAATAGTTACAGTTGGGTTCGCAGTCTCAAAATCATTATAGTATGATCTAATCACACCATCAATTTTATAATCTATGGTAACAATCTTCAACAGAAATCTAGTAATGTAACGATCATGTCTAGCTCGAATATTTTGCAAGAAAAATGAAGTAATTAGAAGTGAAACAGCCACTGCAGTATTGATTTCCACTTGCCAACTATCTGCAAATGTTTCACCACCTTGTGGTACAGCACCACAACCAATCCAGACAAATACACCAATCCAAAATAATACCATTGTCGTTACAGAACCTAACCAAGCAGAAACAGAATTACATAGTTTATCGTACCAATTCTCAGATGGTAACTCACCGTTAATGATTGAAACATAATCCTTAATTTCAACATTCTTTTCAACGTCTTTTGTCTTTCCATATGTGACATATTCAACCAAATCAGAACCAGTTAAGAATTTTTTGAAAGTCGCCATTCTAGAACGAAATTGAGCTACGATTAAATTATGTGCATGAGTACTTAATAATTGTTGTCTAGTTAATAACGTATCCCAAAAATAACATTGAATAGATTGACCATCTTGCATGACCACTTGCCAGTTGAATGGTGCGTTATAAACAGCACCCACAACAACCCAACATATTAAGATGGCCCACATAATATAAAACATTATTTCAGTACCAGCCCAATCCACTAATTTATCTAATGAAATATCCACCCATGATTTATGTAACCCAGTGAATGAAATATTGGTATAAAAATTACCATCTTCCTTTAAATCAACTTCAATTACATGAACAGCTGTGGAAGTATCACTCATTGATGAAGAATCATTTATTTTCTCTATCATTTCATCCTTATCATCTATACTATGTCCAATTTTCAAATTTAATTGTTTCAAAAATTCTGGATCATGTTCAATTAATGGCGCGCTATGATGTAATTCTGGTCTTTTACCTGGATTGCCAAAAAAGGCTTTGATTGCATTCATTATTTTTTATTTGTGACTTTAATGCTAAATTTTTATTTCTAGTCTCTTAAGATTACTAAAATGAATTTACTACTGATACAAGACGTATTTTCACAACCAAAGTGATATCTTTTCTAAGTAATTGAATTTCAAAATAGTCAATTACAATTCATTGAAAATCATGATTTTTATATCAAATTTGCATCACCTTTTATATCAAATTTGCATAGCAACCGCTACGCCAGGAAAAATATACACAAAAGAGAAGGCCATCTTGATTTGGTTACTAGATCGCGTAGTGATGAGAATGCTATTTTACAAAACTTCTGCAGTTGCTCCCGCAGGAATTTACATCTCACCAGTTTTCAAATTTAAACTTTTTGAGTTGTTTTCCATTTTAATGAGTTCCCGTACGAGAGTTTTAGAGTGATTTTTTTCAAAATATGAAAAATGTAAGGTTTAACAAGGTGCATTTGGAAATTGCACCTCGTTTTGATCACTTTTAATTTGTGGGTTCAAAATGAGTTTGAATTCGTATAGAGTATGGCACTATCCGATTTGACAGTGGATACGATGTCTTGTCATAAGAATGAATGCACTATTCGACTGGTGTCAATTACAACTTACCGCATAAGCCTGGTTGTTCTAATCTTGACGTTGCTAATCCATCACACTAGGAACAGTATAAGAAACTACGCTTAGTACAATACATACATGTAGTTCAAGATTCCTGAAAAATAAAACGCATCCCTTTTTTGTCAAGATCAACCCGTAAATCAACGAAGTATATTTTTGATGCTGATGCAAGAAATTGTGTTATAACTTCCTACCTCATTGAAAGCATCACGTTCTTTTACTCGTGTTTTTAGTTTGCTGATGTTTGTCAATCTTGCTTGTTAGTAGTACTGACTTAGTACCAAAGACTGAATGAAGAAGAGGGTGCGATTTTGGTAAGGACTCATTATCTTAGTTTCATCTCTTGTGTTAAAATCTAAAGCGGCACCGGGTGCAATAAAAAAATTACTAGGGTATTTCTTTGCGAAAGTTGTAGTATTGAGCTACACAGTATATGGATAGAGAAGAATAAGAAACGAGAATGTCAGTTGTATTGTATAGGGAAAATGAAGAAAAGACGAGTGTGACACTTTTCAAAAATTGTAAAAGACTACTTCAATATACTTGCTTGGTGAACAGTGTAAAAATATTTCTGTTCAGATTCTTGTCTGGGAAACTCTCGAAAATAATCGTTCTTATTATTTTCCCTCTGACCCATTACAGTTCTTGTTTGGCTTGAAAATGATATTTGTTCTCGTACAGCCTGGCTTTTTTTATCTAGCACTTTCATATTAGTCTATTCTCGCACCCTTCCTCATAATCAATAATAATTTCAATTGTGCTAGAAATATCTTCTTCAATGGTCGTTGCAGAGTGTTGTCTTGTGTAATTCATGTCGTAGTCCACTGTGGACTGAGGTGTTCATATTACAAATTGGTCACGTGCAAGTATTTTGAATTACAGTCACGTGATTCTTGGCGTTCTTTCCAATGAATTGATCGAAAGCAGAAATAATCTTCAAATTTCAGTCAAGAATTATTCTAGGGCAAACCACGCAAGTCAGCTATGAGTACAAATGTGGTGAAGCGTAGAGCTTCAGGTGTTCTTCCTAAGGTGAGACCCGTCTTGAAAACCCCTACAACAAAACAGGTTAATTTGGTCGAAAAATCAAAACAACCATTACCAAAGGGTTTGAAGGGTCAAGGTTATGCTGAGGGCATAAAGCATCCAATTGGTTCACATAGAGATCCTCCCAAACCTGTATTTATTGATATAGAAAAGTTTATTAATGCTACTGTACGAGAACCTAAAAAGACATTTGATCTTTCTTCAAAAACTGAAAGTAATAGTGACACTAATAATAAATTGAACGTCTTATCGGATAAACAAAAAGTGAAACTTGAAAAATCTAATTTAAGAAGAAAATTTTTCATTGAATCTGTAAAGAATTATGAAAATAGATTACTTAAGATAGAAAAATTGAATCAACAACGTGAGGAATTGATTAATTTAGAACGTAAAAAGGAATTAAATGAGTTGAATAAGTCAAAATTATCTGATCTAACTATTCCAACAATCAATGACTGGATTAATAAACCAATAATGAAGCCTCGTACTAACGAAGAGAATGAATTATTAAGTTTGAAAAGAAAATATAATAGAGATTACCTAAAATTTAAGAACGATGAAAGAAAATTAATCAAATTGATTAATATGTTTCACATAGCAGATGAATTCATTGTTACAGAAAAGCAACTAGTTGAGAAATTAGATAAATTGATACCTATTCAAAATGCCGATATTAATAAAAACAATAATGCAAATAATGCATCAATCTTAAATAGTATCAATTATTCTTCCGCCACTCATAATAACAAGAATCAGTTATCACTTAATAATAGAGGTACAATTCAAAACAATAAAAAGGATAGTATCGAAAATGAACTATTGGATGATATGCTTGGTACAGTAGTGGGTAAACCAGGGCTCTCCATGGTGAAAGATTACTTAAAAACTGGAAGTGAAGATAAATTATATGATCAAGGGGAAAAATTGGGGGGAAATGATAAAATTGAACAAAACAACTAATCAAATTCAAACCAGATAAATATTAACTAACTGAAAAATGATGTAGGATTGATGGAATTAAGTATACGTAGCTGATCGTAGAAGGAATATCTATATTCTTATCACCACAGACAAATAACACTTGTATCAAAAAGAAATGCGTTTAATATTATTATATATATATTGTCTCTTACATATTACATATTCGTGAAATATATTATACGCTACTATCATTCATTATAATATTATACAAATTTGGGTAAAGGCGAAGTAATTTTATTGTTCCACCGATGTGATCAGCGTTATATTATCACCTTTTAACAATATTCTACCTAATGCTTTGGTATTTTTCAAGTTTTCCTTGTGTGTTTTCTTATCTATAGGTACCTCTAACGCATCATCGACTACAATATTCATAAATTCATCAAACCCGCTAATTTTGCCATGAATTCTGTACCCGATTTGTTCGTATAACCAAATGGAAACAGTCGTTTGTTGTTCCAAATAGTTGAATATACAGTTGATCGGTGGTATTAATGCTTTATTATTGGACATGTTTCGTTCGATAGCGATAGAACTAAAAGTTATTTGCTTTACTTATTCAATATTTTTTTTTTTTCAATCTTTAATTTTGCTTATTTTATTCATCTTTATACTAACTTTTGGCTACCATTTCGAAGGAGTGTATACACAGAATAGTGCGTAGTTTTAGGTCATTGGATCCAGATTATACTATAGAAAAGATTTGCTCTCTTTGTTACATACCACTGTTTTATTGCTGCACTATCTACAGTTTCTTAGTCTACTTTTATACACCGAGCAGCAGTAAGTCTTTGCATCTATAAACTCCATCGCTATGTCCATGATAAACGAAGTAACTGAGGCTCTACAATGTATGTCGTCCAATGTTGGTAGAGCAGAGAAAGATGAGGCCTTACAATATTTGGAAAATTTTCAAAGATCAAATGATGCGTGGTTGCTTTGTTTGAATATTCTGAACAATTTGGATGTAACTCTATTAGAATTACATATTTTTGCATCACAAACAATTAGAAATAAAGTTACTTATGATTTGAATCAACTAAGTGACCCTGAAATTTTGCAATTCAAGGACTCCATTTTGAATTTATTGTCCTTACACCAAAATAAAGTAATTCTGACGCAACTAAATGTAGCATTAGCCAGATTAGCGATCCAACTATTAAGTTGGAAAAACCCAATAAATGAAATTATCAACTTCTTGGAAAAATACCCAGGTACTTTATTAATTTTTTTCAAAATATTACCTGAAGAAACGTTAGATATTGGCTCTATACCATTAACTGAAGATGAATACAATTCCCGTGTTCATGAATTATTAGAAACCATCTCAGATGATATTATCAAATTTTTAGTTTCATGTTTGGATTCTTTGAATAAAGAAGGTACTTTACAGTCACAAAGAGCGAAAAATTCAGCAACTGACATTACAACTGAACAAATTTTACGTTGTTTAAGCTCGTGGTCTTTTGAATTTCCTATAGACAAATTATTAATGGTTGAACCACTGATTAAATTAGTATTTGAATCAGTCTTGAGATTTGATGATGATATTGATGTTTTCAATGCTGGTATTGATTGTTTATGTATAATATTGAAGGAAAGCAGAGACTCTCCAAACGAAAACTTGATTTTAGCACTTTTTGAACAATTGATTTCCTTACAGCATGCATTATTACCAAATATTGAGCAATTAACTAAGCAAAAAATGGATGATGAAATTGATCCTGAGTTGTTGGAAGGTTTAACAAGAATATTTGTTGAAGCTGGTGAAGCTTGGGTAGTATCAATCTCCAAATCACCACAAGTATTTTATCCAATAGTGCAAACTCTGCTAATTTTAACTTGTAGTAATCCAGATTTGGATATTGTTTCGTATACTTTCCCCTTTTGGTTTAATTTTAAACAAAACTTGGTCTTGACTAGATACAGAGAATCTAGAATATTTTACAAAGATGCCTTCATCCAACTGATTAACGGTATAATCGATCATTTACAATATCCTTTACATGAATTTTCAACAAAGGAAAATGAAGATAAATTTAAGGAATTCAGATACACCATGGGTGATGTTTTAAAAGATTGTACTGCAGTTGTCGGTGCTGAAAGTGCTCTTTCGCAGCCATTTGATAGAATTCAACAGAATAAAAATTCAGCTAACTGGCAAAGTTTGGAAGCACCATTATTTTCCTTGAGAACAATGGCTAAAGAAATCCCCAAAACTGAAAGCAAATACATGCCACAGCTTATAGATATTATTTGTAACTTATCTGAACATCCTAAAATTAGATATGCTGTTACTCTTGTCTTAGGTCGTTACACTGAATGGACGTCAAAGAATCCAGCAAAATTAGAACAGCAACTACAATATATCTTCGATGGGTTTGAATTAGTAAGAAGTAGTGCTGCACAAGACTCTAAACAAATTTTAGAGATTATTACAGCATCTTCTCGTGCCTTAATGTATTTTTGTTCAGATTGTTCAACACTGTTAAGTGAATATATTGATCAGTTGTTAGATTTCTACTTCAAGATTCAAGACATCTTATCTCGTGATATTGAATCTCAATTTGAATTTTGTCAAGGTTTAAGTGCTGTAATCAATAAGCAACCAATTGAAAAAATCAATATTCCATTTGCCAAAATGGTTAATGATATCTTGGAGAAAATTGAGATTTTAATGCCACAATGGAAACTTTCGCCAACAACATATAATATAATCATTGCTGATAGA
Organism: Grigorovia transvaalensis; assembly: GCA_003708445.3. Taxonomy (NCBI): domain Eukaryota; kingdom Fungi; phylum Ascomycota; class Saccharomycetes; order Saccharomycetales; family Saccharomycetaceae; genus Grigorovia; species Grigorovia transvaalensis. The sequence continues at coordinate 252,737 of PPXN03000006.1, read as the reverse complement.
ATTGACTTAATTTATGCACTTTTTGAAGAATTACATCCTAAATTCGAATATCCTCAAGAAGGCCAAGATCCACTTTTACAATCAATTGAGACAATTTGGAATGCATTGAGAATTATTTTGATTGATCAGGGTGCTATCTCTGATGATATTATTGTAGAAAGAACCACTAAATTACTACGGAGATTATTTGAAAGATATCATGTTTTCTGTGAACCAATATTGGCCTCAGTTGCAGAATTTTTAGTTAATGGTTACGCCATTACAGGGTACGGTTCATTTTTATGGTGTTCTGGCTCTTTGATTGTTATCTTTGGTGATGATGAATCATTCCCCATTTCACCACAACTGAAAGAAGCTACTTGGCAATTTGCCTTATCACAATGTGGGACATTCGTTATGAATTTCAATAAGATGAATAAAGATGAATTGAATAAATATTATGAAATTATAATGGATTTTTTCGCCATGATTTCAGATTTGGTTATGTTTTATCCAAGAGAATTTATTATGTCTACTGAGTTATTAGAAAATATTGTTGACGTAGCTCTTGAATCAATCAATAAGATTGAAACATATGATGCATATGTTTACATATTACGTTCTCTAGATGATATTATATCTTGGGGGTTTAAAGTACCACCAATTTCTAGTTTAACTATTGATGAAGTACCAGAAGATTGCAGACAACAAATATTGAATCAAATTGTGATAAAGAGAGGCTCTAAATTAATTGTTACATTATTCCATGGATTAGTGTCAATTTTTGAAGACTCATCACATTCAGATGCCATTACTTGTATTGTTAAATGTTTTAGATTAGCTACGGATGCAAACAATGGTGATGCGTCGGTTTGTACGGAATGGATATGTGAAATGGTCAATTTCATAGGCCAAGTATCGCCGAAAGAGAAAGATAATTTATTGAAATCAGTTATTACTGGATTAAACGGTAGGGATTATAGGAAAGTAAGAGAAAGTATAAGGGTATTTGTTGATTGGCATTTAAGAAAGACGATCGGTTCTAGAATGAGTTAAATATAGAATATGTTATATAGTTTTGCTGGGTACTATCTGGTATTCCAGCAATTTAGAAGAGAAAGAGATTCACGACAATATTTTTTTGTATATACTTTTAGTATTCATAGTAAAAAAAAAGTTATACGAATTAAGATTTTATTTAAACTTGGATAGAATATATAAATACATTTTTATTGTTTACTTGTTGTTGTTTTTCAGTTTCATATAAAGTAGTTTTAAAATACGGACACATATAATTAAACAATAATAATAATAATAATAAAAAAAATGTTCAAAAATCAAACATCTTGATGACTTAATTTTTGCAATACTTGAGGATAATTCTTGAAAATTTGGTCAAATCTTTCTGGATAAGACATTTGGAAAACTTCTGGATCATTACCTAAAGCAATAAAAAAAGTTGCAGTTCCTGATCTAATAACTTCACTGGCAATATTACAAAGTTGTAAACTAATGACAAATGAGTAAGCAATTAGTGGAGCATTAAAAGCACCAGAGTTATTATAACCTGGACTAGTATATCTTAAGTAAAGGAATGCAAACATTGCAGTAATATAACTTACAAACATTGCGTAAAATCCCAAAGCTGTATTAATTAAATTATCGTTGATGAGTGCATCAATACCCTTTTCTCTAAACATATACCATGTTTCCTTTGCAGCTCTTAAATATGGCTTACCATATAATGCAATGGATGAATAAGCATAATGATTGAAATATCTAGCCAACCATTGAATGAAACCCACAATATAGTCTAAAATGAAGAAAATAATTCTTGTCATTGCAGCACCGAAATCATTATTTTGTGCAATACTTTGCTTTAATAAATTAATTAATTGTCTAAAAGTTTCAATAATGGTTACAATCAAAGAGCCAAAACAAATTGAACCGAATGAGGTTGTCATTGCACGTTTAAATGAACCGAAAGCTGGCCATTTGGGCATACCTTGATCAGATTTGGACATATAGTACCAACAACCGAAAATACCAGAAACTGTACTGTGAATAACGTTTCTGATAACTTCAGAAATATAATAACCGCAAAAGAATACAAGGAATAATATACCAATCAATTTGGAATTTGAGCAATTACCACCAGAAGTGCTACAACCAGGATTATTAATCTTCGGGTCATATTTCATATAAGTTGCTACAATAACAATTGAAAATAAAAATGAGAATGCAGCTGCAAAAATGGTACCCAAAACTGATACAATTAAAGTTTGTGGACATTTTTTCATTGCATCTACAATAATTTTCAAGATAGTTACCGCTAATGGAATTCTATGTCTCATACTATAATAACAAAATGCAGTGAAAACTGTAAAGATTAAAAACACTATACCTGCAGACCAATATCTTAATGAAAGATACATAATAGCAGTTGCCAAACCTGAAATAATATTAACAATCATACCTGCAATAATGAAAAATTTGGGATAAAATCTACAAAGGATTAAACCTGATACGGCAAAGAATAATGCGATAATACAAACAAAGACCAGTAAAATGGCAGAATTTGAATTTAAAGTACCAATATTGGTCGAGTTATAAATACCAGAACCATAACTACCATAATTTTGAGACCAAGCTCTCAAAGTGATTGACGCAATTACAATAAAAGCGCAGCATGTTAGTATAAAGAAGATAGTAAATGGCCAATCATTGAATCTATTTTTCTTTTCGACGGGGAATTCTTCATCATAAGAGTTTTTAATTGGTGCTCCTTCTGTTGTAGATTGTAAGTTGTAGTATTGATCATGTCTAAATTGGTATTGATTATTATTATTGTTGTTGTTGTTTGGATTGTTGTTGTTATTGTTGTTATTTTCGTTATTATTGTATTGGTTGCTGTTTGGGTTAGTATAAGTGTTACCATTTGTGGATAACGAGCTAATCCCACTTGATTTTTCTGGTTCAGATTGATTGTGATCGTAAGTGTGGGCGTTTGCTGGCCTATTTATTTGTGGACCACTGTAAGGTGGTACTTGATCCGTAGCCTCGATCTTGTCATTATCGTTGTCGTAGTTGTTTCTCCCAGCAGCGTTGTTGTGGTTGTTCATAGCGGTGTATGTTATAAGCCAATAAGAAGAAATACGAGTATAGAAGGATAATTTGTATGGGAAGTTCAAAATGGAGAAAGTTTTAGACTACATCGATGAGTTTTGCGTTTTTTATATTGAAATGACAGATTTAAGGGTACACGAATTATGACGTTTTTGACTCGAAAAAACTCGAAAAATCGGGGTTGCTTTCTGCGTGTTTTCCTGCCGCTGGACGGGGCTCCTTCTAGCTTCCTTCCACGGTTTCCGTGTACGTCCTTGTAGAGTTTCGTTTTCTAGGCTGGGATGTCTGCCTGTGCTTATGTCTGGGGCTTATGTTTCTCTTTCTTTGTTTACCAGATAATGCCTTCAACTTTGTAATACAACTATGAGAACACTTTTTCGTATTAATATAAGAATAATACATGCTAAAAGAATATGCATGTTATTATATGATCTCTCTTTAGAAACTGTGTTTGATTATTTAGAACAGTAAATTTATCAACTTTTGGTTTACTGTTAAGTACTTGTTGCTTTTACGATTTCTTGAACTGCTCTAAAGCTTTGAGAATTGTAAATGGGGGATAAAAAAACCAATTTATCCTGGCTATGCAGGTGATGAAGAGAAGCCTATACCTACAAGTAGAATAGAAAAAATAAAGAAAATAAACATAACATTACTTGAGATACTAAATTTTTTTGCAATAATGAAAGTCTATAGTGGAAGCTACCAGTTTCCTGGTATAGTTTACCCATATAGAATTATGAATGGAACTTCTTGGTATATTAAGTATATTAAAAGTATATAAAAATAAATATATAATTTGAAATGAAAATATTTTTCGTTTTCAAAGTCATCGCAGATTTTTCACAAAATCTTGTAAATTGAAACAATATCTCTTTATAACAAAACAACTTCAAATATATGATTGATACTTGATCTTATCAATTCACTCATATATTTCAATAGTCTAATGTTATAACTTATTCTCCACTAAAACATTATAACAGAAAATATAAAGACTCTTATAAGAAACGAAGCCTTTCACTGGATGAGTAGCTTATTTAGCAATTGAATAATAAATTATTTTGCTGATAAATGTACGGTATAATATTCACCTAAATTTATTAAAATAAATTGGTTTTGTGGTCTAGTTGGTTATGGCATCTGCTTAACACGCAGAACGTCCCCAGTTCGATCCTGGGCAAAATCAATTATATTTTTGATTTTTTCTTGATTTAAATCAATACGAATGGAATGAATTTGGTAGTTAAACAAGTGTAATATAATATTGGTATTCCGTATGATACATATACAGCTCCGTTATGTTTTTTTCAGTTCATAAGATGATAACTACTTACTAATAATAATGCGAAATATATCATAAAAATATTGAACCTATGTGGTCCAAGACTCTATAGTTTCTGTATATTGAACTTAAATTTCATATTCCTTTAGTAGGTTCATATAATAAAGATTAGATATTAGTTGCTAGAGCAAAAAATACCGTGCTGTAGTTCGGCCGAGATTAATTTCACAACCCGATTTGGTCCGAAGGAAACTCCAAAAAAAATAAAAGATAATTCTTTTTTAGGGGTTATATTTTCCCACCTTCTAAAAGGTAAATCAGTTTTCAATTCAACAATTTATCAGTTATTGTAAAGCAAATAACAATGTCATCTAGATATAGAGTAGAATATGCACTAAAGAGTCATCGTAAAGATGAGTTCATTGAATGGATTAAGGGCTTATTAGCCACACCTTTCGTTTTACATGCTGTGTCGCATGACGATGAAGACACTGATGATTTAACCACAACACAGAGAGTTAAGTCACAATATGCTGAAATATTGAAGGATGTTGAAGAATTAATACTAAATAAAATTGAATTTGATTTTAGAAATAATAAAAATGATGAAATTTATTTGAATAAATCATCTATTGGTAGATCAAGGTTAAATTTATTAGTTCCATCAATCGGTACTTTTTTCACACCACTACCCTTGGAGAAGGCATTCTTGTGGGAAGATTCTAAGAAGGCGATATCTGCGAGAAGAATGGTTGCTCCAAGTTTTAATGATGTCAGAAACCTACTGAATACTGCTCAAATCTTCCATTTTCAAAGACAGAAAAAGCTAGGTTCAGGTTTGGGGAAACCATTAAGATTAGTTACATTTGATGGTGATGTTACACTATATGAAGACGGTGGTTCTCTTTTTGAAACAAACCCCGTTATTAAATATATCATTAAATTATTGAAATGTGATATTGCAGTTGGTATTGTCACTGCAGCTGGTTATGACCAAGAAACAACTTATGAAAAAAGACTTTATGGCTTAATTAGTACAATGTATAATGATAAAGAATTAACTACTAATCAAAGGGAAAATTTAACCATTATGGGTGGGGAATCAAATTATTTATTCCGTTATTACGAAATCGATTTGTTTAATGATAAATTTCCTAACATTAACAATCTTCATGATGAACAAAAATATGAAACCGATGATTCTGTTAAGGATAGTGATCCTGATGATGGTACTGGTCCAAATCTTAAAGATTCGGGAACTGCTAAACAATTTGGATTTCGTTCTATTCCAAGAAACGATTGGGTTTTGAGCCAAATGGATGATTGGGATCAAGATGACGTTGAAGATACATTAAATTTTGCACAAAAGACTCTAAAAACACTTAAACAGAGATTAATTTTACCACCAGAAGTTCAAATAATTAGAAAGAAAAGGGCTGTAGGGATTGTACCTGGAATTAGACTCAATAAGACAACAAATAGAGAGGAAAAAGTTATTTTAGCAAGGGAACAGTTAGAAGAGATTGTCTTAACTTTGCAAAATACTTTAGAAAACTATCCACCTGCAAGACGTATTCAATTTAGTTGTTTCGATGGTGGTAGTGATGTTTGGTGTGACATTGGTGGTAAGAATCTTGGTATTCAAGTTCTACAAAAATATTATGATCCGAAAAATCCAATTGATCCATCACAAACTTTACACGTTGGTGATCAATTTGCTCCATTAGGTTCCGCAAATGATTTCAAAGCAAGGTTAGCAGGTTGTACCTTGTGGATCGCATCACCTGAAGAAACTGTTGATGTTTTACATAGATTAACAAATGATGAATAAAGTTGATCTCTGATTTTTTTCATCAATTAACAACAAGTGCTAGATGTCTTACCAAGACCTTTATTTCTATGACACTTATACAGTGGTATGTATTATGAATTTTTCATTCGGCTATTCTACACATTTATTCTACTTCATCAAGTTTATCTTATCTGTCGAACTTTGTATTCAAAGCTTTCTAGAAGCAAATTTGATTATTCAAAATTGGTATTCAATGTATATACATGTTTATAAAATAGTGCTTATATATTAAAAAGATATTTTGATGAAATTATTAATTAACGAGAATTTTAGACGGATATTAGTATCAGATTTTTTAAGCCTATTCCTTTTTGACTTTGGAATTTTTTGGAACTCTAGCAAAATAATATAATGCAACACCTACTACATAATTGAAGACAATGTATGCAATAAAGAAACCATAATTTCTCCATCTATGAGAATACTTACTTCCAACAGAACTCAAATAATCATTAGTACTAGAGTATGGGCACAAGCTACATGAATCTGTGGCATTTTGATCTTGTAAATAACCAGTACCCACCGTTTTGAAATATGGAGCTAAATATTCACCACAAGTCATACCAGAAGTAGGTGCGAATTGCAAAAATTCCTCTGAACTACATTCAATTGGAGCATTAGCAACACCAGTAGACAATAAACCATCAATGACATATGTTAATGGAGAAACTCTATACATGAAAATCCAGAATCTTGGCATAGCTTCAGCAGTTGTCATAACACCACAGAATGATAATGACATTGTGTAAAGCAATGATGCTAAATTGGCAGCATTAGCAGCAAGTTCATTAAAGGAAATTGAAAGTAAACCCATGGAACCTGTCCAAACGAAAAAAGCAATAGAATATAACCAAAACAGAGCACCTCTTTCATGTAATTGACCGGCATAGGAAGCATTAGCGTAGAAACCAACTGGGTAATAATAAATAAAGAAAGCTAAAGTACCAGCAAAGATATTCCATGGAATTTCAACAATAATTTGAGCAATAATAAATGAAAGCCAGGAGAATGTTCTTGATGGACGTTCTCTTGCTTCATACAAATCTCTTTGTTGAACAAAATTTGGTAAATATTGTTGTAAAAGCGGATTGAAAATAACCAAAAACATGAAGATGGATAACATTTGATTTTGTAAACCTTGTAATGATCTATCTGCTTTGAAGAAAGTGAAACCAATAAATAATTCATCGATAACAGTTAAGAAAAGTTTGGACCAAATATATTCTGGAGACCTCCAGTATTGTTGGAAAACACGAACTGTAACTAACTTGACCTGGGTTGGAAAACTTGTGGCGAATTCAGAGACAAGCTCATCATCCTGAGATGGCTTTGGGTTACTTTCTAAGCGGTCTAATTCAGCATGAACCTGTTTATATTCTTCAGAATTTCTCCAAACTTCGTGATAATCTTGGTTAGCATGAGAACCTGGGGCAGCACCAACAATTTCCAACATCCATTCAGCAGGGTTAGCATCAGGTGGACATTTATGAGAACCATGAGACTCAAAATATTCAATCATCTTGTGACAACCTTCGCCTAATTCACCAAAATAGACAGTCTTACCACCTCTTTGCATAAATAATAAACGATCAAATTCTTGCATCAAAATGGCGGATGGTTGATGAATAGTACACAAAATAGCTTGTCCATGAGAAGCCAATTTTCTCATTAATTGACAAATAGCCCAAGCTGTTTGGGAATCTAAACCAGAGGTAGGTTCATCCAAGAAAACTAATAATTTTGGTTTAGCAGCTAATTCGACACCAATGGTTAATCTCTTTCTTTGTTCAACATTCAAACCTTCACCAGGAACACCAACAACAGCATCAGCATAAGCTTCCATTTCCAGAATCTTAATAATATCTTCGACATAGGCATTCTTTTCTTCAATAGAGACTTCTTTTGGTTGTCTTAGATAGGCAGAAAATCTCAAAGATTCTCTAACAGTAGCAGTGACTAAATGTAAATCTTGTTGTTGACAATAACCAATAGATCTTGGGAAAGAATCACTTCTTGGTTCACCATCAACAAAAACATCACCAGTAATAGTACCCATAGTAACTCTTTCAGCCAAACAATTCAATAAAGTGGTTTTACCTGCACCAGAAGCACCCATTAAAGCAGTTAAAGTACCAGGTTTAACCCAACCATCGACATTATCTAAAATACGTCTAGTTTCATCCTTAATTTGAACATCATAACATAAGTTTCTCCAATGGAACACAGCATCTGATTTGGATAAACCAACTTCAGCATCTGAGGAAACTTCAGAACTTGCTAAAGCATCACGATCAGTCAAAGAATTTTCACCTTTTTCAACATCATCAGCATTAACTGAGGAAGGAGCTAACTTGCGTTGCTTTCTCATCTTTCTAACAACACTTTCTGGGAAAACCAAAATTTCACCCTTTTGTTTAGCACCCTCATTGAATTCACAAATGACTAAATAGACGAAAAAGAAAAATATTGCATAAGCCATACCAACACCAAAACCTCTCCACTTATGTTTATGGACATAATCGTAACTGACTTTAATGTAGTCATCACCGGATACAAAGTCATTACCAGGAATGGCACCCTTAGTGTTACAAATATGATTATTTCCTGTAACATTTGCATAAGCTTCACCAAAAGGAATAAATTGAGAACATTCGTATTTGACACCATGAAATTCGTTAATCATTAACGACTCGAATAAGTATGACAAAGGATTAATGTACCAGACCCAAGTAGACCAACCTAACATCTTGGTTTTTGGAATTGCAAAACCAGTAAACATAGACATAGCTAAAAGAAGAATAGATGCAGGTACCATAGCTTCTGGTAAAGTCTTGGTGACAGAACCAACACTTCTAAACAAATGCGACATGGCAAAAACAGCGACAACATTGATTAACAAATAAAAGAAGAAAACACCACCATTTCTTCTGAAGTCAACTAAGAAATAGAAAATGATGTTGAAGAAAACGGCGACGAGGAATTTCACTGGAATTTCAGAAATGACAGAAGCGACAGCGTCTGCACTTGGATGATATAAAGAATATGTTTTATGCTTTTCAGTGATTGGTCTAGCTTCATAAAGAGAGAAAATTTCTAAAAGACATGAGAACGCATTGAATAAAACAGCGAAGAACATAGCAGCACCTCTAAAATAAAATGATTGTGTACCACCTTGTTTCATAACTTTGTAGAACATAGAACCTAAGATTAAAGCCATAGCAGAATTACCCACAATCATAAAAACAGGAACACCTGAATTATTTCTCATTCTCCAAAAGTTTCTAGTAAGTAAGTATTTAACTTGTAACCCAAAACTCACAGTATATGGAGAACCTGGTCTAGCTCTTTTGGATTGTTTGGCGACATGGGAATCTTTAATGATTTGACGGGCATTATCATCATGTCTATCTAATCTTTCTTGAACTTCTTGAGATAACTTTTGATAGTTTGGTGATGCTAACCAATATTCGTACATATCCTTTGGATTTTGTGGAACGGTTTTACCATTCTTGATATATTCAGGATTGATAATTCTTTCAGCAGGACTGGTAACAGCAGTTAAGAAATCAGCGGTGGTCTGTCTCTCTGGACAAACATAACCCATATTCTGGAAATATTCTTTAGCTTCATGAGCAGAACCATAATATATTTGGTAACCACCATCTAATACACAAACTTTATCGAATAAATCGTAAGCATCTTGAGAACATTGATAAATGGCAACAGTGGCAGCAGCATCAGCAATATCAGCTTGTGTTTTCAAAGCACGAATAAATTCTAAAGCAGTAGCAGAATCTAAACCTCTTGTGGCGTTATCCCAACACTGAAACTTAGAACCACAAATGGATACTTCAGCAATAGAAACACGCTTTCTTTCACCACCAGAAACACCTCTCACTAAATCGTCACCAACTTTAGTATTTCTTGTATGAGATAAACCGTAAGTGGCCATACAAACTTCAGTAACATGTCTAGCCCAAGAATCTCTATCAACACCTTTGATTCTGTTTTGTGGAGTCTTTAACCTTGCAACTGTATATAAAGTTTGGTAAACAGTTAAATGTGGCAAATGGATATCAGCTTCAGCATTGTATACAACTTCACCTCTATAATGTGCTTTAAGTTCCTTTGGTGATAAACCGTTATAAGAAATGACAGATTCTTTACCAATTTTAAAACCATGGGTATTAGATGAAAGAGATTTCAAAAAAGTGGTACAACCTGAACCTGGTCTACCTAAGACAACTAAAAGTTCACCTGGATCTAAATAACCACTCATAGGTTTCAAAATTTGCACTAGTTCGGATTCTTTGGGTGGTCTAACAAATTTCATACAATAATTAGCAATTTTTTTAGGTAAATTAATAACATCACTTTGATATTCTATATCGGCAGATTCACCAGATGCTGTCAAATCCTTCCATACACAACCTAAAGAGTATGGCTTATAATATTCTGGATCTTCGTTTGCAATTTTGGCTATATTTTTAACCCAGGCCACGGATGAGAAATGATCAGCGGTGGGATCTAGTAGTTCAGTGTAACCTGGAGTACCGGGACTAGTGAAAACCGGATTTATTGGTTCCATTGTGGATAATATTGATTGATTATCATGATCACTTTGGTGTGTGATGGATCTAGCTAAATCTCTGACTGCTTCAGCAGCATTTTTATCGAATCCATGGTATGGATGTTCAACAGATTGAGCGGTAGCTGATGAAGACGAGCTAGTACTTGCAGTTTCGTCTAGCATATCTAACTTATCTGACATCGTAAATTAGAATGCAATTGAAATAAATGATATATTGATATTAATTGAACTTTTATAATTATTTATATTGAAAAACTCTACTGGCAATTGTGTGGAGATATTGGAAAAGTAAACAATAGGTAAAAAAAGAAAAACAGTTTCTGGAAAGTAAATAAGAGTAACAATCCCAAAGAAGTAAAAGAAACTGAACCCTTTTAAATTTTTAAAATCAATGAATTAATTAATCAATCGATGAAGGTTTGGAATTTGAAAATAATATTTACAAGAAAGAATATATATTTTTTACTCATAGCTATATTTATATAATATTCACCTAACAGGGATGTGCCAATTCCTTCTATTTACAAATGCGATTACCACTACGATATCTTTGATAATATTTGATTAGAACCATTTTTTCATATAGAAAATTCTTTCCTTCTAAACGGAAAAATTAAATTTAGCAGAAATTCTATTCCGTGGTTTAAAAAAATTGATTGGTTCCTACGGAGTTTCTTAGACTGTTCCGGAAATTTGCATAACCGGAATTCAATTCTCAAAAATTGATCTCAGAGTGTGTTTTTTCTTTTCTTCTGTCTTTCCGTGGAGATTTTTCCGTGGCTTCCCTGAATATTAAGTGCATAAAGCTTTGGAACCAAATTTTTTTTCTTTAAAAATTTTGTCAATTAGCATTCCATGGAATGGTAGTCCCGTGGTTTGTAATTACTGTGCAGCATTAAGTTTTCTTCCACGGAAGAATGACGTGAGCAAGAAAAAGTGTTATCAGCTTAGTAAGGCAGGGTAGATAACTTATCTATCTGAGATGAGATTTAACCCGAGCATAACCCAAGGACACAAGTGAGTAAACGTTTTTGCACTCAACTAACTATAGCAATCTGTTCCTTTCTGATTTTAAAAAAATTTGGGCTGTTTGGAATAAAGGAACGGCTGTATTTTATACAAATCATGTCCAAGACATAATTAATATTGAGGTCGGTGAATCTAGCAAGGAATGATTTGGATAGGTCGAAAAATTGGCTGAATTAAAACAGATATCTTTGGTTTCAAGTGCACTGGGGTAATTAATACTCATATGTAAAGAGAAACATCCTCCACGGAAAATCAATTTACTAAGCCACATGCTGTCAAATCGGTTGAGTCGGGCGGGGCTCTATCGTAGAACGGCGCAACGGAAAATATCAGAAGAAGAAAAAAGAAAAAAGGGAAAGGATGAAAAAAGAAAAAGAAATACGGAGAACAAACTTTGCGGAATGTAATGCCGTCATCAATTCAACACAATAGTAAAAATCCAAGTTTGGAAATTTTACCAAAATAGAAGAACTAAATGTTCATTTCTTCATTGAAGAAAAAGGGAAAAAAGCTCAATTACAAGACGGACTTGAAACAAAACATAACTGGAGATAGCTTCTAGTTTATTCAACTTATCGTCAATTATTGCAAACAGGTGTTTCAGTGATTTTAGAAAAACAGAACAGAAAGAGCAAATAGGCTCCTAAATAAGTGTACCTACGTTGATAAAAAGATATCTTCATATTGTATAGATGTAAAATTTCCTTATATTTAAGTTATTCCTCATTTAAGAATCTTGAATTAGAGTCGAAGAGTCTCTTTGTAAGAGAGTGTTTAAAAAGAAACTATTATATAAAGAAAGGTGCTTTCCTGGCGACACGTGGTTAGTGCTTCCTACAATTTGCTTTTTTCAATTTGCTGAACATAGGTAGCAGCCCTTATTTTAATCAGCAGCTAGGACAAGTTGAAATCGCTTCAATCATCGAAGTTCAATGAGATGACATATATTTTGTAATTTGGGGAGATTGGATCAAAATCTGTTTTCCTTTTGTGACCAGAATTGCTTTTTTCGGGAAGTTAAAGTACACTCAGAAATACAGCGCTATGCTTTTTTGATTCTCGAAGGAAGATGTGCTAAACACTTCAATCATGATTCATATATCACTATGTGTTAGTAAGGGTAACCTGCCATGGGCATGTTCTGCAAGATTTGCTTCTTGTTGACTACAGTCATCGGCGTTGAAAGTGGAAAGCATTACTTATGTCTTTAGGAAGTATGACTACTATCCTTCTGAAAATAGCCGCATAACCGCATACAACATATTCATTCTCTTACAGAAACGCTCACAAACAAATTATACAACAAAAAATGTCTTGGTAATAAACGCATAGTTGTCCCGGACACATTTCTGTATTTGGCCAGTTTTTCAGTTTTCTAGAAGTTTCCTTACCGTTTCCGTCCAGAAATATTCCGTTTTCCGTCTTGCAATTATCAATCATTGTTGCACGATTTTTTTTCACCAGATCTATATAAACCTTATATTAATACTTTTTTCTTTCAAACAAAGGTTCTAATTGTGTTTTAGTTGCTTTTTTTGAAAAAACCAATCAAGAATTAATCAACTCCATATACATAATGCCTTTCGTCAAAGATTTCACTCCAATTGCCTTAGGTGACACTAACTTATTCAAGCCAATTCAAATTGGTGACATCAAATTAGGTCATCGTGCCGTTATGCCTCCATTAACCAGAATGAGAGCTACCCACCCAGGTAATGTTCCAAACAAAGAATGGGCTGTCGAATACTACGACCAACGTTCTAAATATCCAGGTTCTTTATTAATTACTGAAGGTGCTTTCATTTCTCCACAAGCTGGTGGTTATGATAATGCTCCAGGTATTTGGTCTGAACAACAAGTCGCTGAATGGAAGAAGATTTTTGCTAAGATTCACGAAAACAAGTCATTCGTTTATGTCCAATTATGGAATTTAGGAAGACAATCCTTCCCAGATACTTTAGCTAGAGATGGTTTACGTTATGATTCCGCTTCTGATGGTGTATACATGGATGAAGAACAAAAGGAAAAAGCTATTAAATCCAATAACCCACAACACGGTATCACTAAGGATGAAATTAAACAATATATTAAGGAATACGTTCAAGCTGCTAAGAACTCTATTGCTGCTGGTGCAGATGGTATTGAAATTCATTCCGCTAACGGTTACTTATTAAACCAATTCTTAGATCCAATCTCTAACAAGAGAACTGATGAATATGGTGGTTCAATTGAAAACAGAGCTCGTTTCACTTTAGAAGTTGTTGATGCTATTGTCGATGCTATCGGTCACGAAAAAGTTGGTATCAGATTCTCTCCATACGGTACTTTCGGTACTATGTCTGGTGGTGCTGAACCAGGTATTGTCGCTCAATACGCTTACGTTCTTGGTGAACTTGAAAGAAGAGGTAAGGAAGGTAAGAGATTAGCTTTTGTTCATTTAGTCGAACCACGTGTCACCAACCCATTCTTAGCTGAAGGTCAAGGTGAATTCCACGATGGTACAAATGATTTTGTTTACTCCATTTGGAAGGGTCCAATCATCAGAGCTGGTAACTACGCTTTACATCCAGAAGTGGTTAAGGAAACTGTGAAGGATGATAGAACTTTAATTGGTTACGGTAGATTTTGGATCGCTAATCCAGATATTGTTTCTAGACTTGAAAAGGGTTTACCATTAAACAAATACGACAGAGACACTTTCTATGCTATGACTACTAAGGGTTACTTAGACTATCCAACTTATGAAGAAGCTATTGCTCAAGGTTGGGACAAGCAATAAATAAATTGATTCTTTAAAACAATAGAAGAACTGTTTTTAATTTTCAATTTACTTCCCCTGAATAGTTCTACGAATCATATATATCAAAATATATAAACATTTCAAATAAATTCACGTCGATAAACAATATTACGAACATCAGAATTTCACTGTATGGCCCAGAAAGTTAAATTACGGCTTAAGGTAAGAATCGCAAAGAGATAGGGACTGCTGGGGAGAGAATTCGCTTCTTTCACATACATTTTTTTATTGTGCTCGTCTTCTAATCCTAGATTTGAAACAAAAATATTGAATTTTTTGATTGTTTATTTGAGATCTTCTAAAGAGTACTTTTATAACTTAAGATTTCTGAAATTGTAAATAAAATCTACAAAAGATAAAATTGCTTTTTCTGATGATCAAGTATCCGATGAAATCTCACGGTCTGAGTTGAGAATGCCGGTCCAACAGCTAGCAAAGGAATCAATAAATTAGGGTTAGATTAGATATAAACTTACAAGATTTACCATTTTTATTATTGATATAAGATTTTGAAGGAGTAGAAGTTGCCTTTTTGTTGGAACTTTGAAGAAGAGGGAATAAAACGTAAACACCTTTATTCAGAAATAACTAAAGATGCTGTGTGACTATTTTTCTTTAATAGTGAAATCTCTTAATTTGTGACAGTTTTCAGCTTACAGGATGACATAAGCATCAGTTTTACTTTTGTGCTTTTCGGATTCGAGAAAAGATGATTAGTAAATAAAATTACGACAAATAGTTGAATACTTTAAACTAATACGAAGCCGATTTTAAGCCGCAAGCCTTGCAAGGTTTTTCTATCAAGATAGCCTCTATTTTGATTTGTAAAAAGATTTAAAAGTGGTAGCATTTACAAGTTTAGAGAATGGTAAAGATTCTCTAAATATACATATCAAACCAAAATAAAGTCTAAGCAACCAAAAAAAAACTTGAAACATGAGCAGTTCTAATTGCCTTGACTTCACATAATGGTAACTTTAATCCCGATGGTTCCAACACAGGTATATTTGTTGTAGAAGCTTTACATCTTTTTTCTCGAACATGTTGATCAAGGTTTTGAAATTGATTTTGCGTCTGAAAATGGTAACTTCAGCTGGGATGAAGATTGCTAACTTTTTGAATGCGGAAGATTAAGTTATATTTGAAGACAAGAATTCCAATTTTAATGTTGCAATAAGTAAGATCAAGACTCCAAAAAATAGACGCAAACCAATACTCAATCTTTTTTGCATCTGGTGGAATGGTACATTTTTTGATTATACAAGTACCAGTTGGTTACAAGATTTAGTCATGACAGTTTATAATAACGGAGGTATCATATCTGCTGTTTGCCATGGATCAGTCATCTTTGCTTCTTTATAAGACCAGAAAACTGGAAAATATATTGCTAAGGGTAAATCATTAGCCGGTTCACTGATTTAGGAGAAAGAATCATGAGTGTTGATGGCATTATGAAAAATATAAAACTAGAATCAGTAAAAGATCTATACAAGAGAATTGGCGCTAAATATTTAGCTCCAATAGGTCCATGGGATAATATCACCATCACTGAAAGTAGAGTTGTAACAGGTGTAAACGCTGCTTCGGCAAGTGATACAGCCAAGAGGTCAGTTATGGCATTAAAATAAACACATTAGGTTCATAAATATGTATGTTTAGTAAATAATCAAAAGTTTGCTTCTGTCAGTTGTGTCTGAAATAATAGTCAAAGTTCGTTATTGAATCGTCCGGTTTTTGATCACTAATCCGGACAAACTGCTTACAAAGGAAGTTCCTTTAGAAAGTGAGCGAAAAAAAGAAACACATTGAAAATCTAGGGGAGGAAAACTTTACGAGAAATTGGCGGGAAATTCTCAAAGGCAACCACAAATTGAGTAGTTGCTTTAATTCAGTAATTCTAGATCTGAATTTCTTTTTTCTTTTCCAGAAAGTTTCCTTTTTCGTAATCCGATGTTGACATATTTGTAATAGAATGTTCGACCCTGTTCTTCTATAATGTTTACTACTCTCCAATCCTGCGGAATACTTTTCATATAAAAACCTAGTTATTCAATAAAAGCGTTTGTAATAAATTAAAGATCAGATAAACATATACAAATACACTTAAAATGCCATTTGTCAAAGATTTCACTCCAATTGCCTTAGGTGACACTAACTTATTCAAGCCAATTCAAATTGGTGACATCAAATTAGGCCATCGTGCCGTTATGCCTCCATTAACCAGATTAAAAGCTTCTCATCCTGATCATGTTCCAAATAAGGACTGGGCTACCGAATACTATGATCAACGTTCTAAATATCCAGGTTCTTTCATAATTGCTGAAGCTTCTCCAATATCTCCACAAGCTGGTGGTTACGATCATACTCCAGGGATTTGGTCGAAGGAACAAATTGAAGGATGGAAAAAGATTTTTGCTAAGATTCATGAAAATAAATCATTTGTATATCTTCAATTATGGACTTTAGGTAGACAATCTTCTCCGGAACTTTTGGCTAGAGATGGTTTACGTTATGATTCAGCCTCCGATGACTTATATATGGACCAAGATCAAAAAGAAAAGGCTCTCAAGGTTAATAAGCCACAACACGGTATCACTAAGGATGAAATCAAGCAATATATCAAGGAATATGTTCAAGCTGCTAAGAATGCCATTGCTGCTGGTGCAGATGGTGTTGAAATTCATTCTGCTAACGGTTACTTATTAAACCAATTCTTAGATCCTATCTCTAACAAGAGAACTGATGAATATGGTGGTTCAATTGAAAACAGAGCTCGTTTCGCTTTAGAAGTTGTTGATGCTATTGTCGATGCTATCGGTCATGAAAAAGTTGGTATCAGATTCTCTCCATACGGTACTTTCGGTACTATGTCTGGTGGTGCTGAACCAGGTATTATTGCACAATATGCTTACATTATTGGTGAACTTGAAAGAAGAGCCAAAGAAGGTAAGAGAATCTCCTACATTCACTTGGTTGAACCTCGTGTTACAAATTTAATGTTAGTTGAAGGGGAAGGGGAATTCCTTGATGGTACTAATGATTTTGTTTACTCCATTTGGAAGGGTCCAATCATCAGAGCTGGTAATTACGCTTTACATCCAGAAGTTGTTAAAGAAGTTGTTAAGGATGATAGAACTTTGATTGCATACGGTAGATTTTGGATTTCTAATCCAGATCTTGTTTCTAGACTTGAAAAGGGTTTACCATTAAACAAATATAATAGAGAAACTTTCTATATCATGTCATCTGAAGGTTATTTAGACTATCCAACTTATGAAGAAGCTATTGCTCAAGGTTGGGATAAAAACTAGAAGGCTATAAGTTATGTACGGATAAGTATACTAGTATAGATTATACAAGACAATATTTAGTGATATGCACATTTGTACCATACTTTGAATTAAGTGGTAGGCAGAATTTGTTTTCGAGACAAACTCTCTGGCATGGATATCAATCGAAAAGCTAAAAACTAACTATTCTCCAAACATGAGCACTTCCATGAGAGTTTTAAATACTTTAAAATATATAATGGTGATTTCAATCCCGATGGGACCAACATAGCTGTGTTTTGTTGTTGAAGTTTTTCATCCTTTCTTTAAACATAAAGGTTTTCAAATTGACTTTGTGCGTGAAAACAGTAGGTTGGATGAGCATACTTTTGCGGCTGATTTTCAATGGAGAAGATAAGAATCATGGGTGTTGAATGATACGAAATTAGAATCAGTTTAAGAATTATACAAGAGGATTGGTACTAAATATTAAGCTCCAATAGGCCCATAAGATGATCTAACCATCACTGGTGAATAAAAGTATACTTTATATACTCTCTGTATTACTCTCTCTCGAAGTTACCCTTGTTTTGGCTGTTCCAACTTCGAAATTCGTAGAACAAATGGTCACATCTGTGAAAGCGTAGACCACATTTGCTTTTAAGTGACTGCTTTATTTGAAAGTTTCATTCTAAACATCAGTGCCTTTTGACGATTAATTAGATTTGAAAATTAATTAAATATTTTTTTTATGTCTTTAGTCTGAAATTCATCATTTGCCCTTTTTGACCTCATTAGATCCTGTTAAAGTATCATGTCTTTTTCTACATGTCTTGAATTGCAATGATATAAAGGCCAATTTTTTTTTTAATCTTCTCTTCTTTCTCTTCTGTTTTCATTCTCTTTTACTTCATATTACTGTAACAGATCAGGATTTTAAGTTAATTCAAGAGATAAATCTAATAGAAAAATGGCTAACTTTGCAACTTCTTTAATCCATGCAGATGACAAAGATAACAGGGTTACTGATGTAGCCCCACCAATCACTGTTGCTACAACCTTTAGATATGATAACGATAATTTACAAGTTTTAGATGAAACTGAATGTCTAGATGACATGGACAAGAACCCGGTTTATTCTAGATGTGCTCATCCAAATTCTACTCGTTTAGAATCCGTCTTATCTACTATCTTGAAAGGTAATGCTGTGGTTTATAACACTGGTTGTGCTGCCTTTTTTGCCCTTATGACTCATTTGAATCCAAAGAGAGCTTTTATTGGTGAAAATTATCATGGAATTCATGCCATCATGGACATTCATACTAGAAATCATGGCTTGAAGCAATATTTATTTGATGATATTGAAAAATATGCAGAAAAAGGTGATATTGTTCATTCAGAAACCCCAATTAATCCATATGGTACTTCCTTAGATATTGCCTCTCTAGCTGAAAGGGCACATGCTAAAGGTGCTTACTTAATTATTGATTCAACTTTTGCACCACCACCTTTACAAGATGCTTGGAATTTCGGTGCTGATTTTATCTTACATTCAGGTACTAAATATTTTGGTGGTCATTCTTGGCTGGTATCTTAGTTACTAAGGAAAAGAAAATTAGTGATTCCTTAAAGGCTGACAGAATTTATCTTGGATCTATTATTGGTAACTTAGAAAGTTACTTATTATTAAGATCATTAAGAACTTTTGAAATGAGAATTTTAAGACAATCTGAAAATGTGGTTAAAATTGTAATCTTTTTAAACACTAACAGGAATGAATTTGATAAAGTTTTGGATAAAATTTATCATTCTTCTTTACAAGAAGAACCATTTGTCAAACAACAATTAAGTGGAGGTTCCACACCAGTTTTCTCTATGACTTTGAAAAAGATTGATCAAGCCAAATATTTCCCATCAAAAATGTCTCTTTTCCAGCATGCTACTTCTTTAGGTGGTGTCGAATCATTGATTGAATGGAGGGCTCTTAGTGATCCAGAAATTGACCATACTTTGTTAAGAATTAGTGTTGGTTGTGAAAATGCTGATGACTTGATCCAGGATTTAGAACAAGCTTTACAATCTTTCCAAGATGAATCAAACTAAAATTTTTTTTATGTAATTTTGATATGTAAAGGATTATAGTAAGATGCTTTCTTTTTCTTCTTGTATTTGATCTTTGCTTCCGGAAATATGATGCATCACTCATTGCTTTTACAAGTATTTAATGTTTATATAAAGTATTTTGAATCCTATTGATATAAAAGTGTGTATTTCTACTCAAAATTTATCAGTATATGAGACAAAGAAACAAGGGAATGCGTTTGTTTTTAACTGGTGTTATCTTTCAAACTGATGATTCTGTTTAAGGAACTATCACCTTTGGTCGAATCTTTATCAGTAGCGAAATAACCAACTCTTTAGATTAGAAACAAGAAATTTCAAAATTCTTTTTATCTTCTGGAAGGTAAGCTTAGCTTCTCTGACCTTCTCTGCCACCCAGATGGACGGATCCTGGAAATAAACCATTGAAACACTGTTCAAGAACAGATTGCCTCCACGCATGATACAGCCGAGGGATCAATTGTGGCAGCACAATGACCACTTATATATAAACACATTCTACTTAAGAGAGAACCTATCAGTCTTGTTGTGGGTTTAAGTTTGGACATTTTTTAGTGTCACATCAGGTTTACCTTCAAACTTTAAGTTTGAACTGAAAAATACAAAAAGAAATATTACGTTTTTCCTGCAATATTTCATACATTGTTTTACAGAACACCTCTTAGTTCATCGTTCATTGAAGTAGCATTACTTCAGTTTCAAGATGTTTGAGACGTTATTCAAGATATTGATCTATATCATGAATGTTTTAGCTCCTTTGCTGATAACTTTTGAAACGATTCATCTTTCAAGAGACTGGCCGTCCCCTATCTTACAGACTGCTAGTTACGCACTTCAACAACAGAAGGAAAAAGCAAACCTACAGTTGCTGCTTCTCAAATACTGGTCTATCTTTGCTTTCATTTGGTTAGTCTTACCATACTCGCCTATATACTTTATATTCGATATTATCCCATTTTATAACATAGTTTCTTTTGGAGTGGGTTGTGTTCTTACTGAAGAAATATCACAGGGTTTTGTGAAATTTATCGAAGAACAAGACAAAATAATTGGACTTCTACAAAAGATGGATAAATCTACAGGCAATTTTGAGAAGGTTTATAATGTTATCCTCACCACTGTCAACTTCAATAATAACAGGTATATGGCAACAACCTTTTTATTTGGTAAAATAACTGAGCATTTCATATCTCCTGCCAAAGAGATAAGCTTACATACTAATTATATTAATTCGATATTTGATAATATAATACTCGGGATCACTTATATACGGAACGAACTATTTGACCACATCAGGGTAGGTCATGATAATCTTAAAAAATCTAATATGGGTACTCAGCAAACTGCATCCGAATCTACAAAACCTGAACCAAAAGCCAGTAATTCCCCTCCCAATTATACTGCAAATGAAAGTTTTTTCAATAGGTTTTCCAAGTCCTTCAACAGGGAATTTCAGAAACAACTTCCCAGATCGAAAAATTTCAACCAATCCAGTCCATCTACCATTAGAGAGCTTCCATCAGAGGACTTTGAAATTATTTAAACTAATGTGTCAATATTCATAACAAGATAGTAAAAAGGTGGCATCACTAATGTGTTAAGAAAGATAAAACAAATATGTTTCCAGTTTTTAAATAATGTGCATGTTTATTCCTATAGTATATATTATTTCACAGTTACATATAATACTCTTAGTGTCCAGATATTACTCCCAACGGTGGTTGTTATTGGTATGGAGTGTTGAGACACACCATGTTTAGTGACCATATTTAACAGTTTTTAGTCACGTGACATCGTGCATTACGAAGCATTTACCCGACGGTAAGTTTGATCAAAACAAAAAATGAAAAAAACTTGAATTTTAATTAGCAATAATTGCAGATTTATCGTTGGCAGCAAGGGTATTTCTTACTGGCTTTGGAACAACTTGTGGTTATATTTATCAAGACTTTTTGTCTGATTGAGGAAAATTCTGCTTAAACAAATTTATAGAAAAAATCAGCGGTTTTCACTTTATTATACCATTCGATTTAGCATTAGTGATTAACTTCATCATATTTGTTTATTAGTAAGGTTTTTTTTTGGAAGTATTGAACCAGTTATAAAAGTCAATAGATTATGTCAACAGAAGAATATTATGATGATGATCCATATGGGTTTGAAGATGAAAATGCTCCAATTTCAGCAGAGGATTCATGGACCGTTATTTCGTCTTTCTTTCGTGAAAAAGGTTTAGTTTCACAACAATTAGATTCATTCAATCAATTTGTAGATTATACGTTACAAGATATTATCTCTGAAGATTCAACTTTGATTTTGGAACAATTAGCACAGCATACTACAGAAGCTGATAATATAAGTAGAAAATATGAAATTAGTTTCGGTAAAATTTATGTTACTAAACCTATGGTCAATGAATCTGATGGTGTAACTCATGCATTGTATCCTCAAGAAGCTCGTTTACGTAACTTAACATATTCGTCTGGTTTGTTCGTTGATGTCAGAAAGAGAACTTATGAAGCACTAGATGTACCTGGTCGTGAATTAAAATATGAATTAATTGCAGAAGAATCCGAAGATAATGGTGAGAGTGGTAAAGTCTTCATTGGCCGTTTACCCGTTATGTTAAGATCCAAAAACTGTTACCTAAGTGAAGCCACTGAATCAGATCTGTATAAATTAAAAGAATGTCCATTTGATATGGGTGGTTATTTCATCATCAATGGTTCAGAAAAAGTTTTAATTGCACAAGAACGTTCTGCAGGTAATATTGTTCAAGTCTTCAAAAAAGCTGCTCCTTCTCCAATTTCACATATCGCAGAAATTAGATCTGCATTAGAAAAGGGATCCAGATTCATCAGTTCATTACAAGTCAAACTTTACGGTCGTGAAGGAAGTTCAGCTCGTACCATCAAAGCAACCTTGCCCTATATCAAACAAGATATTCCAATTGTTATCATATTCAGAGCCTTAGGTATTATTCCAGATGGTGAAATCTTAGAACATATTTGTTATGACGTCAATGATTGGCAAATGTTAGAAATGTTGAAACCTTGTGTTGAAGATGGTTTTGTTATTCAAGATAGAGAAACTGCATTAGATTTCATTGGTCGTCGTGGTACTGCATTAGGTATTAAGAAGGAAAAGAGAATTCAATATGCTAAAGATATTTTACAGAAAGAATTTTTACCACATATCACACAATTAGAAGGTTTTGAAAGTAGAAAGGCTTTCTTCTTAGGTTATATGATCAATAGGTTATTACTATGTGCATTGGATCGTAAGGATCAAGATGATCGTGATCATTTCGGTAAGAAAAGATTAGATTTGGCTGGTCCTTTGCTAGGTCAATTGTTCAAAACATTATTCAGAAAATTAACTAAAGATATTTTCCGTTATATGCAAAGAACTGTCGAAGAAGCCAATGACTTCAATATGAAATTGGCTATTAATGCCAAGACTATTACATCCGGTTTAAAATACGCTTTAGCTACTGGTAACTGGGGTGAACAGAAAAAAGCTATGTCCTCAAGAGCTGGTGTTTCCCAAGTTTTAAATCGTTACACTTATTCTTCTACTTTATCGCATTTAAGAAGAACTAATACTCCTATTGGTCGTGATGGTAAACTAGCCAAACCACGTCAATTACATAATACACATTGGGGTTTAGTATGCCCTGCAGAGACACCAGAAGGTCAAGCGTGTGGTTTAGTTAAGAATCTATCTCTAATGTCTTGTATATCTGTTGGTACTGATCCAATGCCTATTATTACCTTTTTAAGTGAGTGGGGTATGGAACCCTTGGAAGATTATGTACCACATCAATCTCCAGATGCTACCAGAGTTTTTGTTAATGGTGTTTGGCACGGTGTTCACAGAAATCCAGCTAGATTAATGGATACTTTAAGAACTTTGAGAAGAAAAGGTGATATCAATCCTGAAGTCTCAATGATTAGAGATATTCGTGAAAAGGAATTGAAAATATTTACTGATGCCGGTAGAGTTTATAGACCATTATTTATTGTCGAAGATGATGAAGAGTTAGGCCATAAAGAATTAAAGGTCAGAAAGAGTCATGTTGCTAAATTGATGGCCACTGAATATCAAGATATTGAAGGGGGGTTTGAAGATGCTGAAGAATATACCTGGACTACGTTATTAAACGAAGGTTTAGTTGAATATATTGATGCTGAAGAAGAAGAAACTATTTTAATTGCTATGCAACCTGAAGATTTAGAACCTATAGATGAAACAGAAGAACGCGTAGATGAATTAGATCCAGCTAAACGTATTAGAGCTGCTCAAAATGCCACTACTTTCACTCATTGTGAAATTCATCCATCTATGATTTTAGGTGTTGCCGCTTCTATTATTCCCTTCCCTGATCATAATCAATCCCCACGTAATACATATCAATCTGCTATGGGTAAACAAGCCATGGGTGTTTTCTTAACCAATTATAATGTTCGTATGGATACTATGGCTAATATTTTATATTATCCACAAAAACCACTTGGTACTACTCGTTCTATGGAATATTTGAAATTCAGAGAACTACCAGCAGGCCAAAATGCTATTGTTGCTATTGCATGTTATTCTGGTTATAATCAAGAAGATTCCATGATTATGAATCAATCATCAATTGATAGAGGTCTTTTCAGATCATTATTTTTCAGGTCATATATGGACCAAGAAAAGAAATATGGTATGTCTATAACGGAAACATTTGAAAAACCCCAACGTACAAATACCTTGAGAATGAAACATGGTACATATGACAAATTAGACGATGATGGTTTAATTGCTCCAGGTGTCAGAGTTTCTGGTGAAGATATTATCATTGGTAAGACTACCCCCATATCTCCAGATGAAGAAGAACTGGGTCAAAGAACGGCTTACCATTCTAAACGTGATGCTTCAACACCATTAAGAAGTACTGAAAACGGTATCATTGATCAAGTCTTGATGACTACAAATCAAGATGGGTTGAAGTTCGTTAAAGTGCGTGTTAGAACTACGAAGGTTCCTCAAATTGGTGATAAATTTGCATCTCGTCATGGTCAAAAGGGTACTATTGGTATTACTTACCATAGAGAAGACATGCCGTTTACAGCAGAAGGTATTGTTCCAGATTTAATTATCAATCCACATGCTATTCCATCTCGTATGACAGTGGCACATTTAATTGAATGTTTATTAAGTAAAGTTGCTGCCTTATCAGGTAATGAAGGTGATGCTTCACCATTTACTGATATTACTGTGGAAGGTATTTCAAAATTATTACGTGAACATGGCTATCAATCCCGTGGTTTTGAAGTCATGTATAATGGTCATACTGGTAAAAAACTTATGGCACAAATTTTCTTTGGTCCAACATATTACCAACGTTTAAGACATATGGTCGATGATAAGATTCATGCAAGAGCACGTGGTCCAATGCAAGTTTTAACTAGACAACCTGTGGAAGGTAGGTCAAGAGATGGTGGTTTAAGATTCGGTGAGATGGAACGTGATTGTATGATCGCTCATGGTGCTGCTGCCTTCTTGAAAGAAAGATTGATGGAGTCATCTGATGCTTTCAGAGTTCATATTTGTGGTAATTGTGGGTTAATGTCAGTTATCGCCAAACTAAATCATAATCAATTCGAATGTAAAGGTTGTGATAATAAAATTGATATTTATCAAATTCATATTCCATATGCAGCAAAATTATTATTCCAAGAATTAATGGCTATGAATATTACTCCCCGTCTTTATACAGATCGTTCCAAAGACTTTTAGAAGATTTCATAAATTATTTCAAACTCTGTCATATCATTTTTCATTTTCATACTATATAATAATAATAATAAATAACGAGTCCAAAAAAATAAATACTTAGTTAGCCATAAGTAAATAGTGTAATATACGTTTTCAAAAGAATCTTATTTTATATAGATGTTTTCTATGTTATTTATTTATATACATGTGTACTATTGGTTAGGAAGAGTTACCCAAATCTCTCATTTTGACTATATCAGTTTCTTCGCCTGCAATCTTAGTTATATTTGCCTTATATGGATGATCCTCACTATCAAAAACTTTAAGTCTCTCCAATCTGATTTTCCTTAGCCTATTTTTAGGTAACATACCACTTACTGCCTTCTTTAACAATTCACCATAACCCTTTCTTGTTGCAATAGTTTCCATTGGTGTCAAAGATAGTCTACCTGGTCTACCCGTATGTGACCAATAAGTCTTATCTTTGAACTTCTTACCTGTTATCTTCATTTGGGAACAATTAGTTACTACCATGTAATCACCTGAATCTTGAGTATGATGATACACTGGTTTATGCTTCCCTATAAGGATAATTGCGATTGACGAGGCAATCCTACCTAGGGATCTTTGATCCTTAGCCATATCAATATGATGCCACATTCTGGCAAAGGCAAGTCCACTGTGGCCAATTTTGGATGACATTTAGTACCAGTTGGTTGTTGTATGTGTTCTTTATCTTTTGGTTATTTCTTAAATTTGTCGTTTTTATCAGTTTTTTCTTGTTTGGGAAGAAAAACTTCTTTTAATCTTTTCGAGATCTTTTCGATTGATAGTATATTTTGTTCTATATGCTATGTACATTGAAGGCAGTTACATTTCGACATCGCTGAAACCGTCTTCGCCTTCCTCGACAATTTCAGTTTCTTTAAGAATGCTGCTGTTCTTTTCGTCTTCGCTTTCTTGGTCCTCTTCTTCACTTTCAAGATCGCTTTCGCCAGTTTCACCGTCTTCTATTAGACCGGCGTCATCCAGTTCTTCGTTATATTCCACGTATTCCTCTATATCCTCTTGTGTATCCTTCTCATATTCTTCCATCTCATCTTCTTCATCATCTTCTTCTTCATCGTCTATTTTCAGTCTGTTTAAGGATAAATCCAAACGTGTCTCTAAGGCTAATAATCTGTCCAGTAAATGCGCTCTACTTTTCAAAGTAGAATTCAAAGATGATAAAGTTTTCAATAAATTGGGCATACCGACTAAATAACTACCATGTATAATCAAACACCATTTAACCCAAACGTTCAATGCACCTTGTCTATGAGTTTGTCTAGCAATTCTTTCCGCCAATCTTTCTAAAAGTATAACAGCTAAATTTGGTCTTAATCTAATTATAGTGTCTCTAATCACTTTTTCGTCACGATTATTTAAGACAGTTTCTAATAGTGAATGATCATTTGATTGTAATGCTTGTGACAATACGACCGTGACGGTACCGGTCATTGGATTTTTCTTTTTACCATTAATAGAGGCTCGACCACCACTAATCAATGGTAATTTATCTGCTAATGATTCAATTATATGATCTTCATTTTCTCTATTATTTTCATCATTTGATTGTTCCCAATCTTTAATTAAATTTTCAATATGTTTGAAATTATCACCAGTGGTAATTCTTGCGTTACCCTCGGTGTATGATTTAGTGGCTGCAATATCTTGACCATATAAAGAATGATCATTGGAACGATTTAATGTCTTGTGTAATAAATCTAGTTGTATGGTAAATTCGTTATCTAGTTCCCCCCATCTTAGTTGATGGAACATGGGGATAGTCGCGTTTTGTAAATACATTACGGTAAGAATATCTTTCAAAATCATAGCATTGGTTATTATAATCGATTTATCATTATTATTATTTATAGCTTTAATTTTTTTAGAGGATTGTTTTGATTTGATAGCTCTTCTCTTATTTGTGTTTGATAGTAATGGATCGATAAATAATTCCACCAGACCATCTTCAGTGGTCATTGCAATACTATTAGAATCGATGTGATTGACATTTGTGATATTTGATTGTGCTACAAGTACAGATTTAGTGGAACCTTTCCCAATATCATAAATATTTAAGAATCTATCATTCTCGGCACCAGAAATGAAATATTCTTTGGTTAATAAACTTAAAAAATTTATTGGCGAGACATGACCTGGATAAGTTAGTTTAATTTCTCTCTTGGTGATATCTACAAGGAAGATTTGATGCGATGCTAGTAATATTTCATTTTGGTTCAAGACTAAAAGTTTATTTAATTGTGAACAATTATCAATCTTAAAATGCCTTTTCAATTGGAAATCAATAAGATTAAATTCGTAGATAAAATCATCAGAATCGATACACCAGATTGAATTAGTCTCATGATAAACTTTCAAATCCTTTATGGCGTAGGAATTACCAGTTGATATCCTAATTATAATTTCGTTAGATACGGGAGAATATAGCCAAATTTCACCATTATTTAAACCTAAAAATACACCTGTAGTTTCACCATCTGATAAAATTGACCATTGTAAAGAAGTAATCTGCGAATTAGAATCATCTAAGTAGATAAAATTGTCATTTAATATATTATCGCTTGATGACTTATTGACTGGTTCTACGGAAATCCTCTGTTTTTCCAAAGCAGTAGTTACGTAACATAAATATTGGCCGCTGGAATCAAAACTGGAGCAAACTAAGGGCGAAATACTCATTGTAGGGGGTATGTTACACTATATCGTATTGGTTGTCACTACTCCAAAATCGCTATTTAAAATTATTTTTTGTTAATTTTTTTTTTCGAAGCTCATCGATTTTTTTCAAATTTTTCAAATTTTTCAAAAGTGAAAAATCGTGATTTGTGACCCGGAATTTCCACCTCATCGCTTCCACTTTGGACGAGTTATTGCTAGTTTTAGGACGCTGACAGGGCATGTTGTGTTGCTATTGGGGTGTCTAACAAAGAGGAAAGTGGTATTTTACTAGAAAATGGATAGTGGTTTTTCTATCAGTCTGAAGAAGCGGGGCAGTAGCAAGAAAAGACTCAAAAATGTGTTCAACAACGATGATAATAGCAAGTCTTCAGCAAGAGAAACTCTCAAGGTGAAACGACAAAAGGTTCGTATTACCCATATCGACAATCCTGAACTGGATTCAGAAAGAGCACAGCAAGAGAAGGAATTGGTTATAAAGATTTCAAACAACAACACTGAACAGACTAACACAGAGGATGAAACAAAAGGAAAACTTGAAAAGGACCCCAGTGAAGCAGCACCATCTTTAGAAGAATATAAAAAAATTCCAGTAGAACTTTTTGGTGATGCTGTTTTACGTGGTATGGGCTGGAATGGTGAGATTAGTGAAAGCAAATCGAAAAATGATAAAAACAAGGGTAAAACAGATACCACCAATTTTGTTCATCCAGATAGCTTAGGTATCGGTGCTGCTCCATCTTCCATTACTACGTCTAAGGAACCGTTCATGCCCATAAAAAAGATTTTAAAGAAAGAAGAATCTTCTACAAACGAAAATGATTTATAGCTTTATATACCATACTATACGCATATATATCTACAAAAAATATCTTCTTATGATCTAGTAGGTATCAAAAATGTCTTTCATTTATAACTTATATTATTACAGTTACGAATATCAAAAACTTCTTAAATAATTTATATTATATTACCTTATACATGCAGCAGCGTGAATATTTTTTATTTTCTTTATAGTCTATCTCAAATGGGTGATGCAAATCCAGATAAAAGGAGTTGAGATGTGAAACCATTACCCCATTGTTTAACCCAATCATCTTTGTTTCTATATTCCCATTCTTCTACTATCTTCAATAAGTCTACATATAATTCCATGCACAACTTATCATAGATACCAGTTTCTTGGAAAAGAATCTTGTTTTCCAAAGTTTTCATGTTTTCAACAATTCTACAATGAAGGACAATTTCATTATTCTTCACATTTTTATCGAATCTTATAATAGATGTATTATTTTCTGAATTATTAACATCTTTGTATTCAGTATTGGTCACAGATCCATTTTCATTAACTGAATGTGAAGAATCATTGTTATTTTGTATTATAGTGATGTTGGGGTATGATTTACGTCTCCTAATGGAAATATTTGGAGCAGATTCACCAACAAAATAAGAATGATTATTATCTTGCAATTCAGTGGTATTTAATTTATTTTGTGCCCGTATCAACGATCTGTGTATATTGACGTATGAGATTACCGGTTTCAATTCATTTAATGATATTATTTGTTCACCAGTAGATAATCTTGGAGACTTGTTAGGAATAGAAACTTTAAGATCTTTCAAAATGAATTTCAGATCAATCACCATATATTTATCATTTTTGATTTCATCCACATAATTGTCCTTTACATCATTATCTTTATTGTTTTTATTCGCAAAAGAGAAAGAAAAATCATCATTTTCTTCTTCCTTTGGTAACATAATATCTGCTACTATATCCACATTGGCATCATCAATCCAATTAAATGATTGAGCACCCTGTAATCCAAGGTCTTTGACATTAATGGAGTTAATTCTTAGTCTTGTTATTCTGTTCCATAATTCCATATCCTTTTCTAATATTTCAAAACCTTCCTTTTGTTGTCTCTTATGAAAAGTGAACATTGAGTTATTTATTGATCCAGTAATAATTTCTGCATTTAGAAAATCTGTAACCATACGATTGAATCGTAATTTAGGAAGTTCCAAATTGAAAATAGCAATAGAATACTTTAATGGATTGCTGTTCAAAATGTCCCCCTTGTTCTCATCATCAAGCTGCGTGAAAACAATTTTGGAGTCAGATATGGTGACATTATCCAATTGATAATTCGGATTAGCAAACCAGTTTATCAAATACATCTCAGTCTCCTTTAATTTATCGTTAGAAGAACCAGTTCTATCGTTGTGATCAAAATTCCTTACCGTTGTTTCACCGCTCATTCCCAAAATATTAATATCTTTTATTAAACCCTTCCCTATTAGCCATTTTTTCATTGAAAGATTAATTTCAATTTGATGAAACGCCAAATCAAACTGCAAATACTTACTTGATTGATCCTTTGTAGTTTTCAATTTAACATTATTGAATTTTATGAATCCATTTTTCCATTCGGGTATCAGAGCAGCTTCAAATTCAACATCAATGTCATCAATATAGTAATTCAACATCCTACCGATTGTTTGAGCTACTAATTCTTTTGCAAAAATTGTATTAAAGCCCCACAACAATAAAGATAGCACTGTTGTAGTCTTCAAAAATAACCAGAAAATTTGAGATACTATAAGCCATGAATATAAGGTGCCTAATTCATCTTTAGAAAACGGCCTTACTTTATTTCTAATCAATATCCATTTCAAATTTGCTTTAAACCTTTCGACTAAGCTTTGATTGTTATTCATTGTTTTAGTTTGCAATTGTTCATCACTGGTATCTTTTTTTGAAATATTCTTAGTATCAAATTTGCTTTTATCTATGTCAGTTTTATTGGCTCTTGGGCTAAAATTGGTGGTTAATTTCGATGATAGAAAAAGATTCCTGTTAAAGTGCTTTTGTAAAAACATGTCACTTTTCGAATGACGTCTTATTGTTGCTGAATTATGAAAGTTTTGGACCAAAGGACGTGAGGATAAATTCATCCTTCTATATATTCGAAATGCTGATGTCCTTGCCAAAACATGACGGTTTGTAGCCAATAAAAGAGCATTCAAACAAGATGGATCTTTTAAGGGCCTTAACATTATGCTACTCACTTCCGTTATGTTGCCACTTCCGAATATTGTTATAAAAACCTATATTAGCAAGATCGATGACTATTGGTTGTGTTTCCCAATAATAATATTACAAATTACTGGCCCTACTGAAATCTCTCGTAACCCGGATATCTAGAAAAAAAAATTGAAAAGCAAAAACAATTTGGGGCGAGCTGGGAATTGAACCCAGGGCCTCTCGCATATTTAGTTGTAAAACCCAAAGCGAGAATCATACCACTAGACCACACGCCCTAACATGTTTTTAACAAAAATTGGGGCTATTGAAATAGAAGGGTAAAGCAGCGACTAATAGATATTCTTAACCGACATTAAGCTAATTGAACCAATAGATGATCAAATAATATTTATTATTACTCTTATTGTCTCTTTTATATAACGAAACCAATTAAACTAAGCTAAATAAAATAGCTGTTCTAAGAATCATGCCTTAAGAGCAGATGTCATTTAGAAGTCTTGTTTGGATTTCATGGTGTTATAAGAATTCATTTCTTGCATATGGATAACTGTGTTGAAGAAAAATAACATAAGTGCAAACTTTGATATTTATCCTTGTCTATATAAGTTATATTGATGGAAATGTAGATTGAGGGATTTTTGTATGAGATAAACAACATATCTTGATATTTCCCATTAGATTGTACTGCTGTAAATGTGTGTCAGTTTTATTATTAGAAACACAGGTTGGCAGCTTCAGATTTCTAGATATCCAGCAAGCAAGTTACCAAAAATTGAATTTTGCTCGAAAAATTTTTTAGAAATATGAATACTATCAAGTGTGACACACATTTAATATGATGTATCCTGATTGTTATCTATCATATCTCCTGACTGCTATCTGCCATATATCATCTGATTTGTAAAGTTTCACATCTAAAAATACTTCAATGTGTATTTCCGTTAATGTCAAGATCAAGCGTTCCTAAATGTTCAAACGCCGATTTGTCAGCATGGCGATTTAGCTATGTTATTCTCTACTGCTTATTCTTCAATAACATCAGGCTTATTAATCTATGCGTAATGATCTGATTTCTTAAATCCTATTTATTGATACTGTTTTACATTCTTATCATGATTGTTCTAGATGATTTTTGATTACCAAAGCTAAACATTTAAATGACAGAATGACAAGCCATTAAAATGCGATCCCCTGTGGCAGAGTTTTTATGTTTCGTCTGCTTTTGAAGGAGATTGGTTATGAATTATCCTGAGATGAACGATAAGAGATATTATTCGTTTAACATTTGAGATAACTCATTTCTAATAAATAAATAACTGCTATTATATTAAAAAGTAGTATATGAAGTATATAAATTGAAAATCCTAATATTTTCCTTAGTATTAAGATAAGAAAAACAATGATTTTATGGAAAAATACCGAATTTTGAATATAGATTCAGCAGGTTTCTCAAATAGAAATTACCTGTTATATATAAAAAATATGAATCCCATATTTCATCTTTAATCATGGCATTGCGGAATAAGAATACGGCTATAAAAACCAAATAAAACAGAAATATTTCTTGTCATCAAAAATTTCAACACACATGTGAATACTCCAGAAGAAAATCGAAATCGTAAACACGGATGTTGCTTCATAGAGGATAATTTTGTCCAAAACACAAATTAGGCAGTATTTTTATGGGTCCCAGAAGTAAGAAATGTTTTTTTTGTTAATTTGATAATTCCTTATATTTTTTGGCTTTATTCTACTAAACGCTCGGTTGTCACATCAGCTAAAATCTTGAAATCCTAAAAAGCAACAATTCAAGCTTTTATATCATTCTTTTGGACGCAATTTTGTGTCTTTTCAATGAAAAATTTCGTCATCCTAAATTATGAATAGTTTCTATGGTAAAACATTGTAAGCTCCATAAGTTCTTGTAATCTATTTAGGCAAACACAGAAATGTTATTTAATGTCGTTCCTTTATTCTATCTTCGTAATTGGTTGTGGTTGTACTGTATTTTCAGGGATTACAACATAGTCAATATGGACAATAATTCTCTAAATCTTTCTCGTCATCCTCAAATTCCATTTATCTTGGGATAACCTTTTTTTTTTATTTTTGCCTTTCAGAGGGCTTTTCTATTTTGGAAAAAACTTTGTAAAAAGAGAAACAAAACGGAGCCTTCAGAAAGATTTTGTTGAAACGCGCAATTTCTTTCGGTAAAATGGAAATTTACGGTTCTCAGAGCAAAATGACGTGTTTTTTAGCTTGTTTTGTTTTTCTCAGTAAAGTTTCCCATGAAGGTATCTTATCAAACTTCAATTATTTCTTTCTTTTTTTGGTTGTACACAAGAATTCGCTGGTATCCATAATCTTATCGCTCGAACACAGCAACAGTATTTCACCAGGGAAGGGTTTTGATTTAAGATGAACGTTGATAGAACTATCAAGCACACGGTTCTTACAATGAGCTCTTCTTTTTAGAAAACCTTTGGGTTGCCTGTCATTATAGTTAAAACTTTTCAACTCATTACTGAATAAACTAGTCAACGCGAGTGTAGCAAAAAAACAAAAACTTTTAGAGAGTCGCTAGCTACTCTAATATCTTGAGTTTAACATAAAAGAATTCACAATTCATGGAATTCTTGGGGAAAAAAAATGCTTTACCTTGCATCGAATATGTAAGAAGTTTTCCGTTTTTTGTTGATAACTTAGAAAACAACGTGGTAACTGCAGTTCAATTCTATTTCCGCTTTATTCCCTTTAATTCTTCATTTTCGAAAGGAAACAAAGTTTAATTGACGTCATCTCATTCACCACTTTTGCCTGCAAACCCCTAATATACTGATATCTAAACATAGAGACTCCCTTCCCAAATTTTATATATTCAATCGAGATAGATATACTTATTATATCCCAGCAGGGTATTAAGGATATACTATATCTAAGCTTTAGTTGAAAAAGAGGTTAGAGAAATACAAAATAATATTGCGGAGGCAGCTGAGAGAAAAGATACAGAAAAGATGAATTCCTATATTATAACTTTATAGACATTATTATCTCTGAGTTTTCCCAGAAAGGATGCATTTGCCTTTGAATTTTTTTCCATCTGATAATTTTAAACTCCCGTTTTTTCGAAAAGAATTTCTGCAGCAATGTGTCAATTTTCATAGAATGATGGGATAGAAATGCAAAAATTCTCTTTGAATACAAAATGAATAACCTTGCTCGGTTAACATTGCTGAGGGAATATAGTGCACTTACATTCCTTAATTTTAATTTCCCCTCTTCAAGTTCCCATAAATTAATTTGTGAACTGGCTTAAAATATCTCTTGCTTGTTTATTTCAGTTGATTCAAGTTAAATGTCAAACCTGTCAAAATAATTAAGTCTGTAATATTCCCTGTCTGGAAAGTAAAACTAATTTTTCTGTTTTTTCAATTGTGTTATTGTAAACGAATATTGCTTGCTTGCTTTAAATATCTGATATATAAAGAATAAAAATCTCCTAAAATGTCTGATTCATCAGCTTATATAATTTTTGGCAGTACGCGATTTTTGTAGATAAAATCAAAGATGTTAAGCAACATTTTCAATCATGCGCTATTTGGGTACTTAGTTTCTTCTTTGGTCAAGGCTGATGATTATAGTCAATATATTATGAAGGGAGTCGATGAAAAAACCATGTTAAACGAAACCAATGCCAAAAGAGCGTTACACGAAAACACTCCACCAGTGAGTTGGAGTAATGAGCTGGCAACCACAGCTGCTGAATATGCTGCTAATTATTACTGCAACGGTAAAATAGTTCATTCAGATAATGCTGACTACGGCGAGAATCTTGCACTTGGCTATACTGTTAAGGGCGCTGTTGATGCTTGGTATAATGAAATTTCCAATTGGGATTGGGTCAATCCACAATTCAGTGGTTCAACTGGCCATTTCACGCAACTGGTTTGGGATAAAACGTCGGAAATCGGTTGCGCAATCAAATATTGTGATGGCTACTGGGGTAACTATATCATTTGTGAATATAATTCATACGGTAATGAAGATTGGGATATGGGGGATCATGTACATAAATTAAAAAGCCCAATTAGTTCCTCTTCTATGTCTACAGCTTCCAACGCTGCAGCTTCTTCGACTGAAGTAGATTCAATGTCTGATCATTCTGATTCTTTTACTGCTACAACTTCTGCTTCGACAATCTATTCAATGGTTTCCACCAATTCGTTTATTTCTGTAACCGCAGCTACTTTCGGTGTTGTTTCAACTACAACCACAAATAGTGGTCTTTATGTTAATGGTACTGTTACTGGAAGTTGTTCTAAATCTCAAAGTGATGCTAATACTGTTCAAACTCATTCTTATTCTTCTTTTAGCTATAAAGATACTAGCATTGGAGCTAGTAGTTATGTTAATAGTTCCTTCATTTCTAACAATAACTCCAAACCAACTAGTTTGCTGTCTACTGATTCATCTGGGGCTATATATACTATTTTCCACTCAAGCTCACCAATTTCCATGATCGAAAAAACTGTTACTCACATTTCATACCAAGAGGTCACCGTCACAAGTTGTAGTGCTAGATGTCATCCTACAAAGACGATCAATGATGTTAAACCTAAAGAGCAAAAGTCGAGCGCTAATGGTCAAGCTACTAATATCGATAAACCAATTGCCAGAGTTCAACAAACTTTTGTGTCACAGGGAGTTTCTTATACTGAAATTGTTAAATCAACTGCAGTTGTTACCCAAAAAGTCTGCCAAACTTGTACTGACCTTCACATTTCTCGAGGCACTGCAGTCAGTAAAATTAAAGATGAAGAAGATTTTGTGTCTTCTTCCATATCTGCGAAACCAGCAAAGTATGCTTCCACGACAACCACAGAAGTTCCAACAGCCAGCAACAAAGCCTCTTCTAGTATTACTGGCAAAATTGTCTCCAAATCTACAAACAAAGGGCAAAAAGATAACAGATATACTACTAACGTAGCTGACTCTAGCTCTTTAGATTTTATAAGTTTATCAGCCCTTGCAGCTTCCTCCAATGTTGCAACCAGTCCATCATTAAATACCTATGAAGGTAGGGCTTTCCAATTGAAAAACTGTAAACCAGTTAGGATTATACTACCGGCTTTAATGGGACTCTTTTGAATCGAAAGCTCACTAATTTATATATCTTAGCATATAAGGTAGGAGTGACATTTTGAACTGGTTCCTATTTTATGCAGATATTTTCTAAGTGGTTGTATATAGTGTCCATTATAAAACTTCGTGATCTTATATAAAACAGCTTAGTTTTCTTCTTTCATACTGCAATGATAAGGGTATTTCAACCAACATGTTTTTACCTACTGAGATCTCATCGCAAACAAAAATTTAGGTTTTTTGAATTTCGAAAAATAAACGCGAAAACAAGATCAGTAAATATTGGCGATCTCGCTTATAATCGGGGCTTTCTGGAGTATTGCATAGTTACAATGAAGCAGTCGGTGTCGTTGAGCCAACTGCTGAATGGTAATATTATAAAAAAGAAAGATGATAGAAAGATAAACTCAAAAACTGCCAGCTCTGCCCTTCGACCTACAACATCAGCATCCTCAATCTTACAAAGCTCATCATTACAAACTAAGGAAAAAACAGAGGATAATATAATTTCCATTGACTTGATTGATGAGGACGAAAATGTTTTGAACGAAAAGAAACGCGTCGTTTCTTCCATGAAAACTCAATCGATTGTACCAGCGGGAAAAAACGTCAGTGATCAATCAGTTAAATGCTTACTTATGCAAAAGAAGAAATCACAAGATAAGAAACCTCCTAGAGGAAGGAGAAAGAAAGATACTTCGAAACCAGCAACTGTGATTTCTTTAACTGACGATGAAATGGAAATCACTGATATTGATGACATCAAAAAGGTACAGTTAGAAAATATCACTAACCCGAAACGATTAAGTGCAGTTGCAGATGCGAAGAAAACCAAACTGAAGGATCTGTTCAGTAATTTTAAAAGACCAAGCAATACTCTCTCGGGTGAGCTAAACACTGATTATGATAGTCACCGACCTTTTAAACGGTTGCATACGATATCAAAATTAGATGTAATACAGACACCTCTGCCGCATCCAAGCATAATATCTCCAATTGAAGAAGAAGAATATAGCAAGCTTTTCAATGGTCGAAATATCGCTTCTGACTTTCTGCGGAATAACAAACATGTCTTGAATGATGATTGCTCGATTCAATTTTCTGAAAATGAGTATAAGTCTTTAATAACAAAGGATCAGAATGAACAAAAGACGGAAAATTATGAATTTAAGAAGGGAGAAAACGATTTAGATAAGAAAAATTTACTTTGGCCACAATTATTTGAGCCACAAAAACTATCTGATATTATGTTAGAAACTAAACTGAAAAAATCCGTAAATAATTGGCTTCTTGAAGCATTTGTTAAACTAAAAAAAGTAACATCAAGAAACAGATTAGCGAAAAGGTTTAGAGAAGAGGAGAAATCAGAAATGGATAAATTTATCATTTACGATGATGTATTAATGGAACCAATTGATGAGCTAGCAGAAGAATTTGTGCCATTAATGATTTTGCATGGTAAAGGTATAGGGAAAATGACTTTAATTAGTACAATAATGAAATCGATTGATGGCCAGATATTGGAGATTAATACTTCACAAAATCGAAGTAAGAGAGATCTCATGGATCAACTTTTAGAGTATTGTACCTCACATTATGTTAAGAATACAGGTTCTCAGGATATAGTAGTTTTTGATGATGTAGATGTCTTATTTGGGGAACATGACAAACAGTTTTGGATTATGATTGAAAGTTTACTAATCAAATCAAGGAAACCAATTGTTTTGATTTGTAGAGATATCAATTTTGTTCCAACAAGTTTAATCGAAATTTGTGAATTTCAAAATAGCATCTTTGAAGCAAGCGAAGTTTCTTCCAAGACCGTCGTTGCCTTCCTGGAAAAATACTGTGCCAAATTAAATACCGATATAAATGAGGAAATACTGAGTTCGATTGTAAAAATTTCTAATAGAGATATTAGGAAATGTTTAATAGGCTTACAGTTTTGGTTTGCTTCGAATAATAAACTAACCTTTCCTATTCCAAAAACACATAAAGACACTCTAAATGATTGCCTGTCTGATTACAATCAAATTTTGGAATTAGCATCTCAAAATGATGTCTTAGAAACTGGAACAAAGCACAAATCTAGTATCTGTCAATCTAAAGATCCAACCTTGATGTATGGAGACTCCCTTGATATTTTAAATAATCTATCAGATGATCAAGAGAAAAACAAAAACGATTATATGGTTGATTATAGAATTCATCTTTGGGATCCATTAAATTTACCTCTTGAACCTTTTGAAAGGAATATAGCAAAGGAAATTTCAGAAATAATACAAGATATCAAACCATCCATTTTCCCTAAGCATAAACCTAAAAATCTGTTCAGATTTATTCAAAATAGAAGTATTTCATTCTTTGTGACCAAAATAGCAACTAATCGAAACCGTAGAAAAACGAGAAGGACAGTTAGAAAATTGGAACAAATGATGGATGAATTCAACAACAGTTATAATTCTACAGACAGAGAATTAGATGCTGATGGCAAAAAAGATATACTACAGATGGATTTTGCAACTATGAACAAAGATAGTTTGAAAAGTCAAATTTTACCCTATATTTACGAGATGGCACAAAACGACTTAAATGTCAGATTATTCAACAAGAAAATTTATGACGAATCAACTGAAAATATGACACCTGAAGACTATCAAGACACGCTTCATCAATTGACGATGACTGGAATTTTGAAGAAACCGGCATTTGAAGAAGATCCACAAAGTTTAGTAGATATCTGGCAATCATAAATGCACCAAGATTACAACAAGAATGCTCAAAAGTGAGTAGAAAATATAAGTATATATGAATATGGAAACAAATGCATATATTTATAATTATAGACATCGAGCAAAGCTCGGGATATAGTAGCAAGGAGCGAACCCTTTTATATAGATTTACTCATTCAGTACAAAACTCCACCTAAATAAATACCACCAAGTGGTTAGATTTTCTCATTTTAAAAAAAAAAGTATATCCACATATATAAGTAAATAAGAACCCAAAAGTGAGTCGGATCATCACAGGTTCGCTAAGCTTTCTCAACCAGTTAATTGATTGCATAACATGGATGTAGTAATAGAAAATCCTGATAGGATGGATATTTCAATAGAGGATATTGAAAATACATCTCCATATGTTATTGATCTTGATAGCTTTTTAAAAATAGGTGAAAACACTACTGAATTTACCACATTGTTGATCTTAAACCAAAAGATAAACATCAGTTCCTTATTTTTTAAACTATGGTCACGATATGACCTCAAGATTTGTGCTGATGGTGCTGCCAATATGCTATATGAATTTTTCACTGATGAAGATGAAAGATCCAAATTTTTACCACATTATATCATTGGTGATTTAGATTCCATTCGAGAAGATGTTCTTGAATTCTATAGCAGCCGTAATGTTATTATTATCAAACAATGTACGCAATATAGTACAGATTTTACCAAATGTGCCAATTTGATCAGTTTACATTTTTTCAGTGAAAAATTTCATAAGATCATACAAGAACACTCATTAGAACATAGTACGAATAAGGCAGATGAGAATTTCAACTATGGGATTGAGTTAGAAAGAGGAATTCATAGTTTATACGATGAATTGTTACAATATAATGAAGCAAATGGTATCAAATTGTCTACAGTTAATGTATTAACGTTAAATGCCATTGGTGGTAGATTTGATCAAACAATTCATTCGTTAACTCAACTTTATAGTTTAAGAGCTACAGATCCTTATTTAAGATTGATTTATTTAACAGAGACTGATATAATTTTCTTGATACCCAACTCAGGTTGCTTGATTAAATATGATGAAAATTTCCATGATGAAGTTATTGGGAATTGTGGCATACTGCCCATTGGTGGTGCAACGACCATACTAAGAACAAAAGGTTTGAAATGGGATGTTGAAAATTGGGCCACCAGTATTGCAACTGGCCATGTCAGTAGTAGTAATAGAATTGTTGCTAGAAATAAATGTTATATTGATGTCAAGGATGCAATTGTGCTCAGTGTAGAGATTAAACTAGATAGACTTATTGAGTATGTTAGATGATCAAAGTGCAATTTAGTGTAAATGCAAGTATTTTGATGAAAATGCTCAATTTTGGTGTATATATACAAGAGAATTTGTAAAATAAGATAGATTTATCAGATTGTAGAACTGGTTCTTTTAGCACAAAACTAAGTCAACATTAAAATGTAAAAGGACAAGAAAATTGAATAGAGCGAAAGCAAATAGAGCAAAGTATTTTCTTTTCCTTTGGTTAGAAGATGAAAATAGTGAACATAAATAGTAGAGAAGGTTTTTAGTTGATATTAAATCAGTTTTTTGTTTATTTCAACTTTTCAAACTGTTCAACTAATGCAGCACCTAAATGCCCTGGTGATTCTACGACAGCTACACCTACGTCTCTAAGCTCCTTCTTTTTAGATTCAGCATCTGTTCCTGAACCTTCCACTATAGCACCAGAATGGCCCATTCTGACACCTTTCAATTGACCTGCCACGGTACCCGCAATAAATGAAGCTACAGGTAATGGATTGGAACGTGAATAATTGTATTCTTTCAAAAATTGTGCTGCCTCAATTTCCGCTTTCCCACCGATTTCACCAAGTATAATTACACCTTTAGTATCCTTATGAGATAAGAATAATTTCAAAGCATCAATAAAATTAGTACCGGGGAATGCATCACCACCCATACCAATGACTAAAGATTGGCCCAATCCATATTTAGTTGTTTGTTGAACAGCTTCATAAGTTAAAGTACCTGAACGTGAAATGATACCAATTTTACCTGGTTGGAAGATCTTAGTGGGTTGAATACCAATTCTCACTCTTGTAGATGGATTAATTATACCTGGACAATTTGGCCCGACTAATCTTGTCTTATCTTGCGTTTTCAACATTTCTGCTATGTACAACATATCATGTTGGGGTATACCTTCTGTAATACACACAGCTAATGGTATTTCAGCTTCAATGGCCTCTTTAATTGCCATTGCTGCCTTTGGTGGTGGTATAAAGATACCAGTAGCAGTACAACCGGTTTCCTTTACAGCCTCAGCCACAGTGGCAAATACAGGCTTACCTAAATGTAGTTGTCCAGCCTTCTTGGGGTTAGTACCACCTACCACGTTTGTACCGTAGTCCTGTGATAATTTAGCATGGAATGAACCTTGTTTCCCTGTAAATCCTTGGAAGATCACTTTAGTATCCTTGGGGAGCAATAAATTGGCAATAGTCTTTTCGTAAGGTGTGGCAGTGGTAGAATAACTTCTGCAAAGTCTCTTGGCGGCTATGTTCGACAACATTGGTGGTTTTCTGTTCAAACTTTGCTTCAAAGTTCTTTAATTTGAGGGGTTCGTTTTTCATTTTGTGGAATGAAAATTCGGAGATTTTGGAACCCTAGAAAATCAGACAGAGTTCAGGTAGGGTTTGAAAGTTTTGAAAAAAAAAGACCTAAACAGGTTTTGGAGGCAACCCTAATCACAGAATACGAAACTGAAACTTTGGAGAATCGTAAAGACTATAATCGCTAAGTTGGTTGTTATACTGCGAGAGAATACTGGGTTTGAACGACATTGAACAATGCCACAGAAGGAGAAGGAGTCTAGTATAGTCTCAGAAGGGACTGCAGATGGAAATTCTGCCAGGGGGGCCTCAAGAGAGAGTAATCCAGATAGAACCCATGATTCATCAGAATTATCTAATGTAGCCACACCAAGTGCGGTAACCGTAACCACTCCGGTTAACCACAATGAGGATGTTGTGGATTCAGAGGACAACCACAAGGACAAGAAGACAAAACTGAGTAACATGGAAGATGATATCAACGATGATAATGCGAGTAATAAAACAGATAATATCAGCAGTAACACTGCCGCCCCAACTAACGTTGCTAACAAGAAACAAAAAGTCCCACTACATTTATTAGAGAAAAGAAGAATTGGTCGTATTAAGGCAGCTGAAGAATTTGCTAAGAGGTTGAAAAAAATTGGTATCGAAAGAAATGATGTTACTACTTTACCCACATCTGGTGGATTTAAACCATTACAGGTTATTAATCAAAAGAACTACTCTTCTGATTATATCAGGAAAGATGATCAGATTTTCGCTCTAAGAGAAAGAAGATTATTAAGGAATACTAATATCAACTCAAACGCGAATGCTAACAATAGTACTAATAATCCAAACACTACTTCTAATACTACTAATAACTCTGTCCA
The DNA here is from genome assembly GCA_003708445.3 of Grigorovia transvaalensis. NCBI lineage: Eukaryota > Fungi > Ascomycota > Saccharomycetes > Saccharomycetales > Saccharomycetaceae > Grigorovia > Grigorovia transvaalensis. The sequence continues at coordinate 209,751 of PPXN03000006.1, read as the reverse complement.
ACAAACTCCTCTTCCTGTCGATTTGAATACTGTAGATGACAAACAAAAGGATGATACTATGAAAAATGAAACCACTGATTTGGAAATTGGAAATATGGACTCCGAACAACCTACCGAGGGAAATGCTGTTAACAACACTAACCAAACAACTTCTGAGTTTACATTAGAAAATGAAGATGTTGATTATACCGACTCTACAACAACAATTATTTTACAACCTGGCTCAGAATCAATCAAAATCGGGTTTGCCTTAGATGAAAAACCATTAATAGTACCCAATTGTATTGCTATTCCAAAAGAAAATTATTCTACCCTTCGTTATGGCAATAATGGAGAGCAGTCAGAAGAAAAATCTATTTTCACCAAAGATCAACCAGATGAGTTTGTTTCATTAAAGGATGATCTTCAAAAAGTTTTCAAAGAAAGGATGGTGTATTATAAACATAGAATTCAACCAGATAGTTATGAACAAGTGAAAAAATTCAATCGTATGAAAAAAGTAGAAACTTATTCTGATGATGTGTCAAGATCAAGTTGGACCAACAGTATAGACGGTACCACTAAATCCAAAAATAAACATTTTATTGGAGATGAAGCACTTCGTTGCTCTAAGGAAAAATTCATTCATAGAAAACCATTTTGTGTCAGAGACGGTAAATCATTAATTAATGTAAGTGATCCAAACTATAACTCAATTTATGAAATTCTGGGTGATATCAGTTTAATGTTAAATTACTCAATTAATGAATTATTGAACCAAAAAAGGATACAAATGGATGAAAAATATAACATTGAACAAGATAATCAAGAAAATGAAGTTCAAGAAGATGGATCTCAAAATAATACACTCAGTAAAACTCACACCAAAGATAAGACTTCAATTCGAACTTCATTGAATACAGTGAATCACGACAAGACTTACAAAATTATCTTAATTATACCGGACTTATTTGAAAAATCCCATGTGGAGGTTTTAATTAACCTGTTGTTAACAGAATTACCCTTTAACGCTGTTGCATTGATGCAAGAATCATTGGCTTCATGTTACGGTTCAGGTATTAGTTCTTCAACATGTGTAGTAAATGTCGGTGCCACTACCACCAAAGTAGCATGTGTAGATGATGGAACAGTCTTACCGAACAGTATCGTTTCCTTAAACTATGGTGGTAATGATATCACAAGACTTTTCATTGTTTTATTACTGATGAGTGAAATTTCTTATCAAGATTGGAACTCAAATAATATACCAGAATGGACCATTGCAGAAAATTTGAAGAAAAAATGTATCACATTCCAAGATGCTGATGTGACACCACAATTATTCAATTTTATCAAAAGGATACCAGGTAAACAAAGTGAAAAAATTGAATTTATGGCATTTGATGAGATCATGTTAGCACCATTGGCGTTATTTTATCCTGAAATATTCAAATTCTTAAAGAGTGATATATCGGTAAACAATAAGATCATCAAACAACTACCTGCATCCAGAGATCTATTTTCGAACAAATTGAATAATTGGAATTCATTAACTGATGAAAACTGTGTTAGTAATCAACTATATTGTGATTTGACCAATGAAGCCGATATTTTGAAAAATGTCGTTAAGTTCAATGCAAGAGACAATAATACTCCTACATATATTGAGAATCCATTGAGTAATAAACCGAATCTTGCTCCCTTGGATAAGGCAATTATTCAAAGTATCACAAATGCTTCAACGGGCTTAGACAGTACCAAGATATCGTCCTTTTATGGTAATATTCTACTTGTTGGTGGTACTTCAAATATTCCTGGGTTTGATTTTATGTTGACTGATAGATTAAACATATGGAGGCCCAGATCTTTGAGTATTAGTTCATTCCCAGATTTTTACATGAAACTTATGGAGAATATCAAGAAGACAGAAGAGAAATGTAAGAAATCAGACGGTTCCACAAGAACAAATGTTTCAACGCCAATATCTGGCGAAACAAACGATAACGATAATAATACAGTGACAGTGAGTAATATTGAGAATAATAAGAACGATAATAAATTGGATGAACAAATTGATGAGTTGATAAACACTTCAGTCAATCAATATTTGAAGACACTAGAACAACAGTCCTCAGGAGATTCTTTTATGCCAATTTCAGTTTTCCCCATCGCTAGAGATATTGACCCATCCATAGTGATTTGGAGAGGTGGTTGTGTTTTTGCCCAGATCAGACTAATTGAAGAATTGTTCATTACAGAGAGTGATTGGGATGTCCATGGCAGTAGAATTCTACAACAGAAATGTATATTTGCATATTAGTCATATATAGAGTAAAAACGTGAAAAGATAAAATAAAACAAATCGATAATATAGATAACATTATAGTAAAAGCTAACAAATGCCCAAATTACTGCCACCTTTGCAACTATATAGACATATCTTAAGAGTTCATAGATCTCTACCGGCTATACAGAGAGAGCTGGGTGATTCGTACGTGAAACATGAGTTCAGAATTCACCAGAATATAGAGAACCCTGAACATATAATCAGTTTCTTAGTCACTTGGCATGACTATTTGAAGCAGCTCACGGAGAAAGAATGGCAAAGGAGTCACATATCGCAGGAGACCATCGATAGTCTCTCTGAAGATCAAGTCATACAGATTCACGAATTGATGAAGGAAATAAAGAAATTGAATACATAAGATGTCTTGGCAACTAGCCAAACTAGACCAAAAATGAAAAGTTAACAAAAGACTTGTGAGCAATCTCTTTGTAAATATAGCCATTTATGCTTTCAAGTTCAGTTATACATATGCATTATACCCTGAATATTAACTGTATCTTCAAATCAAGCATAAAACTTAAGTCAAGTTGAAACATTAAGTAGCGCTGCATTTGTCACGTTACCAAAACGTCTACTATATGGGAATATCAAGTATATATATCCTTACGTATCTCTATATATTATATACAGTAAAAAGATACGAAATGACAATAAAAATGTAAACAGAAGATCAATTACAAAGAGTCATGGTGATGCCTTAGGTCTTTTTGTGTCCTATTGAAGCAACATCTCTCATGGATTCCACAACCGAGAAGCTGAATAGTAAGGTTCTTTTCTATTTCTTCTAGAAGCCCAATCTCAGCCATCAATACTATCAGAATTTCATCTTTTTATTAACAAGTTCATTAATATTATTTTCATTTGAGATAAATTCCATCTAGGATTTCTCATTTTTGCTTACAATAGTAACATCACTACTATTGACTGGATCTCTAATCCTCTTATCATCAACAGCAATGACTGAATTGATTTCAATAGCCTTGCCACTGTTATCATTGGAGTGTTTACTTCCTAATGTATCATTATCTTCTTCATTTATGTTTTCTAGTGAAGTATTACAATTATTTCTAACACTGTTAGACCTTATGATAGCATTGTTATTGGAAATATTGGAATCATAATTTGGTTGTGTATTCAACGGTGATAACTGTCTTCTCTTGTTATCCTTCATATAATATTCTATAGAATGTGTCCTATGATTTTCAATTACTGAAGATATCGAGACAGCAGAACTTCTATTACTATTAGTTGAAATTGGTATTGGCCTAATTACTGGAGGCATATTTATCGAATTGCTAATACTACCATTGGTGATACTACTACTACTTATTGGAGTAGCAAGTGAAATACTAGCACTATTATTACTAATTAAAGTAGATGGTGCAGAAGTTATAGAATTTTGATGTAAACTCAATGCTGGAGTCAAAGGATCAATTATTGATATGTTTTTTCTTTTATTGAATTGATTCATATTAAATGAATTATATTTAGCTCCATTGATAATAGCGTTGTTGTTATTATTATTAGTACTATTGTTATTTACTATAGTTGTAGTGTTACTATCATAAGGATTCATCATAATTTTTGATTCTAGACCGTTTGGACCACTAATTACATCACCACATGGAGAAATAGATTGAGGAATATTAGCATTGCTATTTGGATTATAAATACTATAATTATTAATAATTTGACCATTATTATTTATTGAATCAACATTATCACCGTTAATTATGGGTGGTGCAGATGTTGATGGAGGTATACCATTGTTTGCATTTATAGTGGGTGCAGCAATAGATGTCATTGGATTAGTATTGTAAACGGCAACCATACTATTATGTAACGAAGGATTACTAATATTTCCTACAGAAGTTGAAGATGTCAATGGTGGAGCAGTATTTGAATTATTTCTAATATTCCCTAATCCTGGTTGTAGTGATTGTTGTCGTTCAATTTTTTCCTGAGTTTGGGTTGACACCATTGGGGCACCGTTAGAGTAAGTCAAAATCTGTTTTGGATAACCATAGGATTGCGATCTATATAGTAATCCAATCGTTGATGTTGAATCATTTCTGCAATTTTGTAAATGTTGCTGTTGTTGCTGTTGTTGCTGGAAATGTTGCAGATTTTGATTGTTTTGGGGCTGCTGTTGCTGCTGTTGCTGTTGCTGCTGCAGTTGAAAATAATGCTGCTGTTGCAAGTACAGCTGGTGATTTTGTTCTTGTTGCTGCTGCAGAAAAAGCGTTTCATTTATATTTTCTTTATTAGAGAACGATTGATAAGAAGTCAATCTTTCTCTTGCTTGAGCAAATTGTTGTGGTTGCTGTGTATTGATCAAGGGATTTTCTATATTGGAAAAGCTAATAGAATTGTTTAATCTTTGTAAGACAGAAGCTTTCAATTCCATAATTTCATTCTGTATGAAAGTATCAGAATTTCTTTTATCATTAACAGTTTTTTTATCTTTCCCTTGACCATTCTCCTTCCTTTTAGTTGTATCATTTTCAACATTCTTATTGTTGATGGGTTCCAAAGTATGCCTTTTGTTATTTGAATCTTTGTCCGTTAAACTTTCATTTGACACTAAACTACTAACTAACCCAAGTAGTCTCAGCATATCACTATTAATAAGATTAATCTGTTCAGTAATCTCTAGCAATCTATTATTTGACGCCTGACTAGCTATCTGTGTGAATGATTCAATATTTTGTCTGTTATTAGTATTGTTATCATTGTTATCACTATTACTAGTAGTATTTTCATTATTATTGTCAGTATTACCACTATTCTTATTATTATTGTTATTAAATGTCACATTGGTATTATTATCGTTGGTATTGTTATTGCTGTTGTTAATCATGAAGTTTCTATTTGAGATTGCACTTTGGTGAGTAATTGAATCAATAGAGTTAAAATACGACCTGTTCGGGTTTTGTAAAGGTGTAGTTAAAACTTGTGTACCAATCAAATTATTACTACTCAAGTTAGTGTTATTAACATTTTCTGGATGTGGGTTAAACCTCGCATTTGGTTGAATATTTGGTTTCATATTAGAGACAGCATTTGGTATTATAGTATTATTATTTAAACCATGCGGTATGGGTAAATTGTTATTATTACTATTACTGTTGTTACGACTGTCCGAATTCTGAATATTTGAGTCATATAATCTCAATTCTACCCCATTTGTATTTATTACATTATCATTACTAAATAAATGACTATTATTATTGTCATTATTATCAGTAATATTTTGCATATTGCTATTATTTGAGTTCTTTCGAGACTTATTACTATTACTACTACTACTATTATTACTGAGTGTATTGTTACTTGATAGATTTCTAGCTGCACGCCGCTTAATCAATTTCAAAGAATGTAAATTGCCCTTTTTAAACAAATTAGTACTGTGTTTAAATTCCCAAATTTTCAATGGTTCATTTTCAGAATGTTGTATAAAATTTCTACTACTATTATTATCTTTCAGTTTGTCATTGTTTTCCAGTACATTTTCCAAATTCATATCTTTATTATCTCTGTTATTATCTTTTACTAGATGAATATTTTCTGTATCAACCAGATTATTGATTTTATGAAAACCATAAATATTTAATTGTCTCACAAAACTGGTAATATTTGTATGTTTAAAATATAATGAAAGTGTTTTACTAAACTTTTCATTGGGCCTAATTTGGAATGAAGAATTATTATCAGTCCACCAAATCAAATCATTAATTTCTTTATCCTCGATCATATTATATAATTTATTAACAAAAACATTATTTTGATGTGGTTTATTCTTAGGTTCCTTCAATTCCTTTTGCTTCATTTCGAAATTTCTTAAGTCGATATTTTCTTTATCAATATTACTATTATTTGTAGTAGTAGCATTCGTTATTTCTTGTATTGAAGTATTATTTTTATTTATCTGTGGTAGTCTATTCTTCTCTTCATCCATGTTCTTAAATATGGAATAAATGTATAGAAAAAGCTGAATAAATTGAACAGATTCTTGTGTTGAATAAAAATGAGTCTATTGATTGGTTGATTTATGTGAAGATAAAAGATTAAGTTTATCAATTTTTTGATTTTCTAAATTTTTTTTCTCTTTGAAGGTCCACCGAAATTTTAAAAAAAAAATGAAGGAAAAAGAAAAAAATAAAACTGACCAAAAATCAGTGGGTTTTTCTCTTTTGGAAGGAAAAGAAAAAAGAAAAAGCTAAAACAATAAGAATAATTAAATCTTAATTTGATTCCTTTTTATTTGTCGAAGAAACTATTTCTTTTTGTCGCTTCTTCCTTTAAACAAGAAATGTCGGTATTATCGAGGAGCCAGGGGAAATAAAATAATGTCCACTAAAATGGTTAGAATTTTTTTCTTTTTAATGGCAGGGAAAAACAGAAAAAGAAATAAGTCCTGTTGAAAGGTTGAGATGTAATTTGGGATTAGACAAATTTTGTTGCTTGGAAGAATTTTGACGTTGTCTCAACAAGGGTACAAATCATCAATGGCGGAAACTAAGTATTTGAGAAAAAAAATTTGCTAATTAAGGACAAATAACAAATAAGCAAAAATTTAGAAGTTAGAAAGATTGAAATAAAGAAGACAAAAATTCGAAAATTAGAATTGAAAGAGAAAACTAAATTTATTTTAAATAAGACAAATAGAATAAAAAAAAAATGTCAAAAAGGCAAAGAAGAAGACAGGGGAATAAAGAAGTACAAATCATGAAAGGACAAAAATGAAGATAAAATGGGAAATTTCAAATTTCAAAGTTTTAATGTACACGCCAAAAAATTGTTCCCATATAAATATTCACTATATGAAAAATGTATAAAACGTTTTTCACGTTATTGCATTAGTACTAACAGTAATGTAAGAAAAAACAATGAAACGAATTAAAATTGGAGGAAAACAAAAACAAAAAAATAAAAGGAGAAAAAAAAAGTGTAATATCATTGCAGGAAATAAGAACAATCCGAAAACTGAATTTGAGCAGTTACAAAATTAGATAAACTTGATCTTCATTACAAATCAAATTAATAATGAAGCAACCGTAGGAAAAAGTTGTTTTAAGGGTATATTTTAGAGTTTTTTCCCCAACTTGTTTATCTGGAAGGGAATGTACGAGATGTAGTTAATTATGCGGCTTTTTCCAGAAGTAGTTTCGGTTTTAAATTAGTTGCTATTCCACTATAATTTCGAGAATTCTTTTTTTTTTCTTTGCCTTTTTTATTTTGGTTCATTCTTCTTCGAAGAATGCCTGTGGGGGTAATCTCTTTTAGTTAACTTTTCTAAGGAAGGGTAAACTTATGACTTCATTTTATTGCGTTTAGTTTACGCTTCGGTTTAGAATCTTATTTTACCGAATTGGATTTAGACTTTTTGGACGCCAAATCTGAAAACGGACAGTTTAGGAAATTTAACTTTCAAGAGGAAAGTAAAGGGCCTACAAAGTATAACTTTAATTCCAAGATAAAAATTAAAGGTATGTACTTCTCAACAAAATGGGAAAAAAGAAAATAAAACTGTAACCCTGAAAATGCCGTCTTCACGTCACCACCACGTGTTGCCTTAATTCTTGCAATTGCAATATTTCCTTTCACATACTATCCTATATTTATTTGTTTCTTGGACAATTATCTTGGTAGAGTAAACTGAGTAGAATTTCTTGTTGCCATTTTCATGAAAACATGCTATTTTTCTTTTACTGATTTGTCTATTGTCCAATTTTTCCTGGCATTTTCTGACAATTGCAAATTTCCGGGAAACGAAAAAACAAAAATAAATTTTCAAAAAATAAGAAGAGAAGCATTAACAAAGGAAGAACTAAAAACAAGAAAAATACCCTAAATGTCCTACGATTCACAGTTATCGTCTCTTCTAGAGATGGGTATTGCTTATGAAGATGCTTCCAAAGCATTGCAACTTACAAAGGGCAACCTCGAAAGTGCAATCAATTTAATATTTTCGAATGATCTGGATACTGTAGAGATCAACAATACTTTTGAAAGTAATACTACAAATGGTATAGATACTAGAAAAGATACACCTTCAAAACTGACAACAAGTGAGAATTATAGTACTAGTAGCAGCAATTACCCCATAATCACCAAAACTGATGCCATTGACACGAATAGTAATAACTCCCATAACGATACCAATCCCTTTAGAAATGAAAATATATTACCAAATATTCAAGATTCAAAACCAATTACGAAAATGGAAAGTGGGAATAAGATGAATAATACTGGAAAAAAAGGAAACGTCAATACGAAACCCGTTAATACCGGCAATATACTTTCAAAGGAAAAGTTTAATGTAAACGATGGTGAAAACTTTAATGATATTGATAAATCTGGTAACTCAATTAAGGGAAAGTTTGACAACTTGACCCATGAAACAATAACTCCGCTAAGACAAGAAGAAAACGTTAATATCAATTATGGAGATAACGCAAATTTTGACATGATTCAAGAAGAAAAATTCGATGAAACATCAAAACTTTTACCACAATATTCCGATATTGATTTGACAAATTCTTCTAATTCGATAGAAAGCTTCCATTCTTCCACTAATGATCAAAATTTCAATTATTATCAAATTAATGATAAAAACAATTTCATAAATGATAGTAATACCACCAGTAGTAACAGTAACTCTGATGAATTGATAACAGGAAATCTTGTTCTTAAATCAGACTACCCACTTTTACTTAAACCAAATGATTCAAATAATAATTCAATTTGGGAAAATTATATCGCATCATACATTATTACTGTAATTAATTTTTTACCAAGATTTTTCTTGCCCAACATTTTGCAAATTGATTCCAATGAGGTAAAACCATATACAAATTTAAATTATTCCATTGATTGGATTATGCAAAATGATCAAGATTTTTTACAAAATTTACAAAGATTAATTTGCTTAAATACATTAGGTGAAAGAAATCTTATACCAATTAATTTTTTCATAAATAATTTTATCAATAATAATAGCAATTTACAGAAAGTTTTACAAAATAATGATAAATTAAATGATATATTACCCACATTGATTAACACATTTATCACAATCTTAAATCAGATTAAAATTGATCTTGGTAATGTTACCACCACCAATGATAAGGAATTTAATTTTATGGAGAACCCATTTATCTCTACAGCATTGTATAAACCAAGTAATATGGATAATTTAAGAGAAACTTTCATTTTATTATTTCATTTCCCGAATGATGAATTCGATCAAACACTTTATAAAATGTTCAATAACTTATTATTTGCAGAATTATCAGAATTCAATCTAGATTTGCCATTATTTAAGGATGAATTCAATTTAAATAATGTTATTAAAAATTATTTCCATTCGATAATTATTGAGGATAACAATCTAGAATCTTCCAATATTGATCATTTAGAACTAATTCATGATAAAATCGTTCATTGGGCAAATGAATTCATAGAAACACATAAAAATTTACAAATTGAATTAGATTTTATTGAGCCAGAACAACCAATTAATTCATTGAAAACTATTTCACCATTTTTAACAATAATATTAAATGAGGTTGATATGGATATCGATAGTTCTAATTCTGACAATGATGACAATAATAACAACAACAATAATGACAATAACAATCAGGGTACTATTATACCGATAGAATTTTATTCCCAATTATATTTAGATAAGACAATCAAAGGTTTAATTAATAAGATTTTACAAATGAGGAAACATATAATACTGACAATGAACGACATTTTGCAAAAGATCAACAATTTGAAAAATTTTCAAGGTACAGATATTAGTGCCATACTAAACAGTTCCATTGAATTTTTACAAACTGAGACAAATAATGTCAATTTGTCCCGATTCAACTTACCTGAAACATCACAACAACTGATTCAATTAGAGAGACAAATTGATTTCAAGAGACATATCTTAATAAGTTGGTATAAACAATTGAACAATTTCTTAATCAGTGACATCAATCTTGATCAACCAGATATAACGCCTTTCATCATGACAAAATTAAATGACATGGACATTAATATGCAACCATTTAAATTAGTGCACGTTACATTTGGACCTAATCTATATTTCATAAGGGACACCATTACCGATAAATGGCTAGAAGTCAGGAATCAAACGTCAAGCAACGGTAACTCACAATTGATCATTAATGATAAATTAATGGATATGGACATTGTCCGTATTGTCTCTAATTATACCAACAAGAAATTATACGATTTAGGTAACCCTATAATGTTGAATTATTGCCAAGACAATGTCTTGAAGGCAAATAACTTGTTGGAGTTACGGACATTACTGTCCGATGACGTCGGTTTCACTGATTTTGCCAATTCTGATAATAAACGCCTATGACGAAATGTATGAAAGCTTATCACGTTTTGTATTTACACAATTTTATATATATCGCCTATGAATTTTTTTCCCACTCAACGTTCGATTACAAATCCACCTACGATTCTGGAAGTTCCCGAAATTAGTCCAAGTTTTTCATGATAGCTTCTGTAAATGACGTCGTGGTGGCGCTACCGCCCAGGTCACCTGTTCTGTATTCTGGACCGCTGGCAATCGTTCCCAAAACGGCCTTTTCGATCTTGCTAGCGTGGGTTTCCAAGCCCATGTGATTTAACATCATCACTGATGATAATAAAAGTGCAGTGGGGTTTGCCATGTTTTTACCAGCAATATCTGGTGCTGAACCATGCACTGCTTCAAAAATTGATATCTTATTACCAATATTTGCTGATGGTGTTAAACCTAATGAACCTGCACTTAAACCTGAATTTAAATCAGATAAGATATCACCATACAAATTTGGACACACTGCCACGGCATCTGTATAAGTAGCTGGGTCCATAACACAATTCAACACCGTGTTATCAATCACTTCTGTCTCCAATTGAATATCTGGATATTCACTACTTAATTCTTTAGCCACATTAACAAATAACCCATCAGCTAATCTTTGAATGGTAGATTTATGAACAACAATCACACGTGGTCTACCAATGGCTCTGGCATATTCAAATGCATATCTAATAACTCTTTCTGATGCATCTCTAGTGATCAATTTAATTGACTGAACTACACCAGGTGCAACAACATGTTCAATACCACTATATTCACCTTCTGTATTTTCTCTAATTAAAACAAGATCAACATTTTCATAAGTAGTCTTAAACCCTTCAATACTTCTTGCTGGTCTTACATTCGCGAAAAGACCAAAAGTTTTCCTTAATGTCAGATTCATAGAACGATGACCCTTACCAATTGGTGTAGCTAATGGACCCTTAAGCGCAATTAAATTCTTATTTATGGAACTAACCGCAGGTTCAGGAATAGTAGTCAACCCATTAACTAATAATGGTGTCACATCACAAGTTTCCCATTCAACGGGTACTTTAGCCTCTTGGAAAATATCCTTTACGGATTGAGATATTTCTGGTCCAATACCGTCACCTTCAATAAAGGACACTGTATATTTACCAGTTTTAGCATCTGGTTTACCAGTATATTTACCAATACTTGGTTGCTTCTTAACCGCGGTAGCTAATAATCTCCTATTGACTAAATTTTGAGTGTTTCTTAATATATTCTGTCTTAACATTTCCTTATATTTAGTATATTTTTATGGGGAGGGGACAATAACGAAGGGGAAAATGGGACAACAGATTATCTAACAACAAGAAGCTTTCTCTTATTCACTTTGGCAAAAATACGTCACTGTCTTGAACAAGCGAGAAAAACAGGTACCTTTTAATATGTATTTATCTATATTAAATAGTAGGATAATTCTATTCAAAGTCATTAAATTTATTGTGCCAATGATCATTTATCTAAAGGAGCCGAGATCTCGGCCTGCTGTGTCCGCAAGGGGAATTCTCTGTGTGCTCCGAAACTCGGCCAAACTTCTAAAAAAACCTCGAGAAAAATGCACGTGTATTTTTAAATCGAAAATTCCAAATTCAATTTTTTTTTTCATTTTTCAATCAGAAATTTCCCTAAATGGAAGTTTTACTCTTTCATTGCTGAAATTCTCCGAATAACCAAAATTTCACTTTTTGAATCTGGTTAACCTCGAAAATAAAGAAAAATTGCATGGACATAGAAAGATGAATAGTTAAAAAAAATCATTATATAAATATATATCATAAAATATAAATAAAAAATTCATAAACTTTATTTATAATTTATCATAATACTCTTGCCAACCAGGTACTTGTTCTTTCATACCATGTCTTTTACGACCGGCTAATACGATTTCACCTGATTTAGTAGTTGGATCGGTTGGATCACTACCGATGGTTTGCCAATGATCAAATACCATTTGTGGGAATGCCTGCCCCCCAGTGGCTTGTCTTAATTCACCAGTAAAACCAAATGATTCATTAACCGGTAAATAAGCTTTAATGGTAAATAATGGTGTACCTGGTCTTTGCTCTTCTGAAACAACTTGACCTCTCTTTTTATTCAAGACAGAATAAATACCACCAACAGCAGTTTCTGGACACTGAATTTCCACTAAGAAAACAGGTTCTTGAATTCTTGGTTCAGCTAATAAAAATGATGCATAAGTTGCTCTTCTCATTGTTGGAATAATTTGACCACCACCTCTGTGAATAGCATCGGCATGTAAAGTAACATCTAGTATATTAACTCTCACTGATCTCATTTGTTCACCAAATATTGGACCTTCCTTTGTTGCCCATTGGAATGCAGCCACGACAGAATCTTTAATTTCATTTAAATATTGAACAGCTTTAGTTTGATCAATGACTAAATTTGGACCAGTACCATCTGGACCAAAACACCAAATTTTTCTTGCATCAGTGACATTCCAACCATATTCATCAGCCATAATTCTCGCACGAGTCTTCATATCTTCTCTTGGATTAATCTTACCATCTTCAATAGCTACAGTACTATCTTCGTCAATTGGTTCAGCTTTCAAATAAATTCTATTATGCTTGTTTGGAGATTTAGAAAGTGCCACTTGTGATGATTCTGCTTCAACAGTTTCTCTATATGCGACCACTGGTGGTGAAATTCTTAATGGTACACCAGCATGATCATTTTCTAAATCTTGAAGACAAATTTCTAAATGTAATTCACCAGTCCCAGCAACAATATGTTCACCCGATTCTGACATATATGTCAAGACACATGGATCTGATTTGGATAATCTTTTCAAACCTTCCACTAATCTTGGTAAATCATTAGCATTTTTGACTTCCACAGCTACTTGCACAACAGGTGAAACAGAAAATTTCATAACTTTCAAATTATGAGCAGTTTCTGAAGTAGTTAATGTACCTGTTTTCAAAAGAAATTGATCGATACCCACTAACCCAATAATGTTACCAGCTGGACAATCATCGATTGGTTCCACAAATCTACCCATCATTAAAACCACTCTTTGAATGGCTTTAATAAATAAATCATCTTTTTTACCTGGAACATAATTTGGACCTTGAATTCTAACCTTTTGACCTGATCTAACAGTACCAGAGAAGACTCTACCAAATGCATAGAATCTACCCTTATCAGAAGTTGGAACCATCTTAGAAACGTATAACATTAAATCAGCAGCTGGATCACATTTCTTAATAGCAATACAATTAGCATCATCAGCTGGACCTTCATATAATTGTTCAGCTCTATAACTTTGGGCAGTCACTGGAGAAGGTAAATGCATAACAATCATTTCCAATAATGCATCTGCAGCTGGTAAAAACTTTCTCATAACAACTTTCAATAAAGCTTTACCTTCCAGGTCTTTCTCTTCACCTTTTAATAGAATCTCTAATTTTTCCAGTAAAGTTGGAATTTCATCCTTTTTAAAGTTCATGATAGCAGAAGATAATCTGAAGATTGGATCTAAAATAAACATGTTAAATGCTCTTTCTAATGGCTCACCATCACTACCAACATCCTTATGAGTCCATTTACGTGTCTTTGGATTAAAATATGAATCCCCCCATAATTTATTCATCATTTTCTTCTTGTCCACACCAAATTTTTTAGCATATCTATTAGCAAATTGTCTAATAGTGAAAGCCCAACCATGTAAACCTGAACCAAAGGCCACTGTACCCTTTTCAGGATCCACTTGAACATCACCCAATGTATCATCTGCATAAGTGGAAACGATAACATTGATGGATTCTACCGTTCTAACAAAAGTTTGATACAAATCTTCTTTAGTGACTTGTAATTCTAATAAAGCTCTATCAACTTTATTAATACAAACCACAGGTTTAATTCTTTCACCTAAAGCTTGTCTTAAGACGGTTTCAGTTTGAACACAGACACCTTCAATGGTATCCACCACAACCAATGCACCATCAGTAACTCTTAATGCAGCAGTAACTTCTGATGAAAAATCAACATGACCTGGTGAATCAATCAAATTGATTAAAAATGAATTACCATCTGTCTTTTGATCAATGTCTTTCACGTCTTCTTCAGCAATCTCTGAATATAATGAAATGGCTGTTGACTTGATAGTGATACCTCTTTCTTGTTCATCTTTCCTAGTGTCCATGAATCTTGCCTCACCAGCTTTAGCCGCTGAAATAATACCCGCCCTTTGCACCAACGAATCGGTTAAAGTGGACTTACCATGATCCACATGTGCAATAACAGACATGTTTCTAACATTGGTAGTGTGGTCCATCAACCCACGCATTTGATCTACAGTAAATGCTACCATGATCAAATAATAGTAATAATAGTAATATGAATTTTTTTTTTTCAGTCCAAGTGTGAAAGCCTTGCTTTTGTTGTTAGTCTCTCTTTGCAAGAAATTATTTTCTACCCCTGTTTGTGTGTCCCACAGTCGAAGATTGGTATTTGTTTCTGTTCTATGTGTCAGCACTATGTCCAAGACAATTGCAAACTAAGGAACTAACTAAGTAACTAACTAACCATAGTGTGTATTGTTTTGCGTCCCCACATAAATTACCCTTTTATATGAAAAAAATTAGGGGGGGGCCCAGAGCACCTGATCGGAACTTGACGTTTTCCGCTCTCCGTTGCAAATCAGTTCATCAACCCAAACATACTCACCGCATTCCGTGCGGTCAAGTGGCTGCTACCAGCCGTCGTATTGTTGGACACTCCACGGTTCATATCAGCACCACCAAATTCGTTTTCATCGAATATTTCCTGAATTTTCCTCTCATCTCTTTTCCGGTTCTCACCCGTCCACGAATCACCTACGAGGGTCTGGGACACGTGCGCGTTTCCTGTGTCACTGCCGGTACGCGTAATGTGTGAACGCCCCAAACGTGACAATCCACCATTGTGGTCTGCATTTCTCACATCAATCCGAATCTTTTCCAACAGCGCTAATTTCTTCCTTTCAAATTCAATTTTCTTGATTACATACGATTTAATACTCTTTTGTAACCAATTGGTATACCAATTCAACCATCTATTTCTTTCAATTAACATATTCTCCGTGGTTCTTTGTAATCTTAACGTTAAAGATTGTTCCAATTTGGTAACTTCTTTCAAATTATCAATGGCTTCTTCAATCTTTAATGGGTTCGCATCTCTCTTGTTTCTTAATTTACGTGCTATTTCTTGTTTATTTTTACAATTATTTTGTGCGGATATTAATTCTCTCATAATAAAATGTCTATTTGTCAGTGATTCCTTGATATTATACGCATCACGAATTATCCATTCTAACCCATCATAAAATGTTGCCATCTCCATAGTGGATACTATGCTATCAATATCACTAATGGCAATGGTAATTTTGCCTAATTTAAAATACATCTTATGTAACTTGTTATCACTAGATTCACTCATGGAAATATATTTATTACCTATAATGTTTTCCTCCACAGATAATAATCTACGTGTCTTATTGACTTTGATCAGTTTATCCTGAGTTTCTTTCGATAATCTATAAATCGATTTCACTAATGGTCGAAATTCTGCTAATGTGATATTTTCATCATATGGTGGTGCCAATTGTTTCAACGTTTTCCTTCTAAGACCTGAAATAACTTCATATGTTATTTTATTAATTGGTGTGTACGTGCCCAGGTCACTTTCAATGAAATACACAATTTCTTCACAACGAATGATTAATGGATCTTGACAAATTCTGTTAAACCATTCTTGGAAACAATTTATTATTTGATCGTAATCTTCTTGATTATTAATACCAAAATTCGTACTTGTAATGGGCAGTGTGGGGATAAACGTTTCTTGAATGGATTTATTCAAATATTTCTGTAACGTGGCAAATTCATTAACTGTCTTTTTAATATTCTTATATTGTTTCTTACGGAAACTGGGTATATTGGTACCACAATTGAATACAATAGTAGGGTTTTCTCTCTTATTACTTAATGTACCAACACGTTCAATTCCAATCACTTTCACTAATAATTTATATTTATCGATAAAATTACGTTCAGGTAAAATACTATTTTTGGAACTACTACTACTACGAGAACTGGGTGGTGCATTTCCACTTGTGGATGGTCCATTTTCACTTGTGGATGTTGTTGTTTCCTGGACGTGTTCAGTAGTTTCAAAACTTGTGCTTTGATCCTTCTTAGATGCATTCTCTTCAGTAGAATTTCCTTCTTCTACACCACGCGAATCCTTCTGTGAATCGTCGTTTTCTTGTACAGAACTAGTCTCTGTGGTGGTGGCATCCACTTCAGGATGGAAGTGTTCAGTAAATGGATTGTGTTCAATATCATCTGTTTTTGTAGGACTAGACATGATTGTGTATCTCACTTTATCAGCTTTTCTGTTCAATTTCAATATTTTCTTTCAACTTTTTTCATCTCAAATTTCTTTCAAATTCATCTCGAACCAACAAGAAGAAAAAAACAATAACAATTCTCTCTGTAAGAAGTTCTTATCCTACCTTCTATCGCTATAGTCAAAGTTTACATAATACTTTGAAATATAACAAGCTATTTAATCTCTCTTTACAACTTTTTTTCCATAACTGTCGGTTTCTGACGTCGTTGCCTGTTTGAAACATAAAGGGACAAAAAATACTGGTGGTACATTAACTGAACAGGATACGAGTCAAAAAATTACATATTATACAATGACAAGACTGAAAAATTTCATATTTAATAGAATTAAAGCTGTTGTTTTCGACATGGACGGTACATTATGTGTCCCACAACCATGGATGTTTCCCGCAATGAGGAAAGCAATTGGATTAAACGACATGACTGTAGATATTTTAGATTTTATCACTGATCTACCAACAGATGAAGATCGTGCCGTTGCAGAAAGGAAAATTCATGAAGTGGAAATTCAAGCCATGAATGAAATGACACCACAACCAGGTCTTGTAGATTTGATGAAATATTTAACAATAAATAAATTCAATAAAGGTATTTGTACTAGAAATATTCAAAGACCCGTAGATCATTTGATTTATAAATTTCTACCTGTAGAGTATGCTAATTTTGATATAATTATTACAAGAGATTTTAGACCTACTAAACCAAACCCAGACCCACTATTACATATTGCCGAGAAATTAAAATTAAAGCCAAATGAAATAATAATGGTGGGTGACTCGATGGATGATATGAGATGTGGCCATGATGCAGGTTGTATTACCATTTTACTGAAAAATCACATAAATGAGTATCTGGAAACTGAGCATAATGATTTGATAGATGTCTCCATAGATAAACTAGATGAAATCATCCCATTGCTACAAAACTGCAGGGGAAATTGAAACACTCAATATATAATTCTATAAGTTCTTCTTTCAGAGAGCTTAGTATATGTCCTTTTGATAGATCATCGAATAACAACAAATACCTTCGACTTCAGTGTTCTCATCGCGGTTCGAAAAGTGAATTTTTAAAATAAGGCAAACTGATGAAAAACAAGAAAAAAAAGTGACAATCTCACATGAACTTTAGCTTAAAGAAACTCGATAATTTCAAACCCAAACGCAATATTGAAAGGCTAATATAGGTTATCAGCACAATATTTTAAATGGTTAATTTTCTGATAGAATTCTTTTGTGGCTCCGTGGCAGGTGCTATCGGTAAAATTATTGATTATCCATTCGATACCGTTAAGGTTAGAATGCAAACACAAAGCTTCAATATATTTCCCACGACTTGGTCATGTATTCAATATACTTATAATAATGAAGGTATAATTGATGGGTTTTTCAAAGGTATTTCTTCACCGTTGATTGGTGCTATTATTGAAAGTGCCACGCTCTTTATGACTTATGATCAATGTTTTGATTTTCTATCAAGATACACTAGCTTGAACGCCTTCATGATTATTCTTATGAGTGGCGCTTGGGCTGGTTCTTGTACCAGTCTTGTATTGACCCCAGTTGAACTAATAAAATGTCAATTACAAGTATCTAATTTGAAAATGGCATTGCATGATCAAGAAAGCTTCGAAAATCATCAAATTGATGAGATAAAAGAAAGGCACACTAGTTTGATCGGTACTATCAGATTCATTATTGAGGAGAAAGGTTTCCTCGGGCTTTGGCAAGGACAAACAGGGACTTTCATCAGAGAAAGTATCGGCAGTTTAATCTGGTTTACAACTTATGAATTATTGAAAGCGCATTTTATGAGCAAGAACCAAGACATTAATTCGTGGCAGCTAATTATCAGCGGTGGATTAGCCGGTTTCATTTTTAATTTCAGTATGTTTCCTGTAGATACTATAAAATCGTTACAACAAATTGAACATTTGTCATTCATCCATGCTGCAAGCCGCATTAAAGATCAACAGGGTCTATCAGGGTTTTATCGTGGACTTGGAATTACTTTGGTGAGAGCATTTCCTTCAAATGCAGCTATTTTCTACGTGCATGAAAAATTATCTGATTGGCTTTTGTAATATATAGTTCAATTTTTACCTCGCATTGATGTGATAGACATGCATTTAAACAATTTTACAAATTCCTTCACTTTTTCTTCTTCATCATTTCTAATAGTTGGGAATAGATTCTCGACTATAAACTCCAAGGTTGTGTTCGAACTGCCTGAACGTGTCATAGCAGATTGTTTAGATTTAAGGCAAGATCAATTTTTAGCCTTCATATATAGAAACTTAATTTTCACAGTAGTTACTAAAAAAAGAAATTATAAATTTTATTTCGGATCGAAATCCAACAGAGCGATGGGCAACACCACGCTCAAAAATGTCACATTTCTGCTTACTGCACATTTTGATAACAAGTTAGGACCTCTACTTTCTAATCAATACCCAAAAATACCGAAAAAATTACCAGATCAACTGGTAAATTTGATGATACCTTCCAATATAGAAAGGAATCAAGGTACCGCAGATTTTACTATTTTTGTTCTTTACGAAGACAAAACTAATCCTGGAACTTATGTTCTTTTTCCTAATGATGGAAGTCATCCAATTTACTTTTTAAATGCTTGTTTAGTTAATTTAGATAAGGAAAATGATAGAGGCGTAACGATCAAATCCGTTGCCCTTGGCTCTCCGTTGAAGTGCATTGCGTCATTCAAGCCATTATTGTTAGCATTTTTGAACTTATCTTTTACTTTTACTAAAAAAGAAACCATTCATGAGCATCTAGAAGAGTTTTACGATATGTTAAACTCTGTTGATTTGACCTTGTTTGAAGAAATGATATCTCTAGATCAATTCCATGATATTGTTACTTCACTGACCGACAGATTCCCTCCAAATGAACTAGGCTCTATTATAGATCAATTAGCGAAAAAAGGCATGCTGCATCTTCCCAAACGCAGCAGTATGTTATCGTATGAACATAATATACTACGGTTCCAATTTTCTGAATTTGCAAATCGGTTATTTCCTGATTCCATGAAGCAGATATCGCTTAGTATAGATATGAAGGATAAGAGTTTCATGAATCTTGATTTAAATTTTAATAAAGATGTTTTACCATTGATACATAAGTTGACCACAATGAGTGTTGATTTTCATAAATTAGACACTACCATTTTTTTATCAACCAAGATGTCAAAGGACAATCTATCCCAGTTCGTTATTGCCTTTGCTTATATATTAGGTATTAGTGGAATGAAGCATGTCAAAATATTTCCATACCTAGATATATCTCTGATTGATCAATTGGAGAATTACCGAAAGCATTCATCAGTAAGTAAGAAAGTTCATCTACTTATAGGGACAAGCAATCCGATGTTCCATTTGAACAATTCTGTATGTGATTTACTTTGTGACCTTGACAATTTGAAAATATATAAGGATTTCAAACCTACTAAGAGTGTATATAGTTTGGGGTATGGCAAGCTATTTTCAAGAGAAGATTGGAAAACTCAACCGAGATATTTAAGAAAAGTAATTAAAAATCAATTGACTAATACGAAGGTAAATGATAATATAAAACCTACATTAATGACCAAATATTTCGAGATTCTTCTTAACAAAGAATATGAAAATCAAATTGTGATCAATGTCATCAAGAAAATAACGAATTTACAAGTTATTTTATTATTGAATGATTATCCTGGAATTGTTACTGAAAAAAATTGGCTTTATAAACTGAGAAATTTATATGCGGAGACATACAAAGATATTGTGTTGTATAGTGATTTCCTTGAATGCGAGAATATACGGTTCGTTGAAACACTATGTCATTTGTACCGTCATTTAAGATCTCTTCATACCAGTAATCCTGTAACTGAGATTGATACGATATGTTCAACATTGATTGAGCTATCTGCTATTTTCAGGAAGACAATTGCAACTATCGGTTTGAACCAGGATATGACTTTTAAGTTTATCAATACCTGTCTGAATTTCCCTTACTTGAATATTTTAAACAGTTCCAGTTTTAAAGATAGAAGACTGCCGACAAGCGGTATATTAGATATGTCCCAACCAGGTATTGACAGATATAAAACAGGAGATTTGGGTCAGAGCATGAACTCCCATAACATCGGCAAGCTTCTAAGTCATAATGCATTTCATATTATAAATGAGATTTTTCTTTTTGATCTAAATTATTATAGTGGAACTAAAGGCATCTTGAAAGATACATCAAGGTTGTCACGATCCATATCACTGAAGACATTTTTTACTAGCAAGAGCATTACTACATCTAACTTAAAGAGCCATATTACAACTACTAAAACTATTAATGATTTCACTAGTGTAATAAATACAAATGGCACATTTTTTGCACATCCGGATAATTTGCCAGAGCAAGCTAAATTGAATTTGCTTCGTTCAAGGCCTTTGAAATCAAGTAGCTCACTCATGAACCTAAGACCTAACTCAACCAAGGCTGAAAGGGAACTGAAAAATGTTAAGAAGGGTTTGATGAAACTTTTAGATGTTATATGTGGAGTTCCACTCGGTGAGGATATCGCGGAAAAGTACCTAGAAGAATCGGTATTTAAAGCACATCAAATGCATAAAAAATCTAAACCAATTTCACGATCTCAGAAATCTAATACTACAAATGACTCAGATGTATCAACATTATTTCCATTAGATGAAATTATGAAGCAAAAATCAGGTTCATCCATTTCTCTTAACAATAATGCTTCGATGGAAACTGCATCTGGTGATGTCTTTTTTGATACCAATGAGTTTGCGCCTGCACATCAATGTTCCACCCCATAGAGTAATCTGTTACACCAGGGCGTTGCCATAGAAACACATCCCATGCTTCTGTGAGTTTTTGTGACTCCTTTCAGACTCGCTCTTGACTCGGTTCGACTTCCTCCAAATTTCATTTCGATGCCGTCAATTTGAAAATTCCGTTTATAAAAAATAGCAATTCTAAACTTGAGTATGATGTGAGGGATAATTGGGGAGTTTTGTATTAGTAAAACTTCTAACCATATAGAATAAATCAATACGAACAGAAATGGACTCTAGAACAGTCGGTATTTTAGGTGGCGGTCAATTAGGTCGTATGCTTGTTGAAGCTGCAAATAGATTTAATGTGAGGACAATAATACTGGATGCAGAGAATTCACCTGCTAAACAAATATCAAATTCCTTAGAACACATTACAGGGTCCTTTACTAATCCAGAAGATATTAGAAAGATAGCTGCCAAATGTGATGTGTTAACTGTGGAAATTGAGCATGTGGATGTGCCAACTTTGAAACAGCTACAAGATGATTATCCTAAGCTAAAGATATACCCATCGCCAGAAACTATTGGATTAATTCAGGATAAATATTTACAAAAAGAGCACCTAGCGAAACATAAAGTGCAAGTTGTGGAAAGTATCGCTGTTGAAAATCCAACAAGTTATGAATTATTAAAAGTCGGGGAAAAATTAGGTTACCCATTCATGTTGAAATCAAGGACTTTTGCATATGATGGTAGAGGTAATTTTGTTGTTAACAATAAAGCCTCAATTGATGAGGCCTTAGAGACTTTATCAGGTTCGAAACTATATGCTGAAAAATGGGCACCTTTCGTAAAAGAATTGGCCGTTATGATTGTTCGTTCAGTTGATGGCCGTGTATACGCATACCCAGTGGTTGAAACGATACATAAGGACAATATCTGTCATTTATGTTATTGTCCTGCAAGGGTTGCTGATTCTGTTCGTTTGAGAGCAGCTATATTAGCTGAAAATGCAGTTAAATCATTCCCAGGAGCAGGAATATTCGGTGTCGAAATGTTTTTATTGGAAAATGGTGAATTATTAATCAATGAAATTGCACCAAGACCACATAACTCTGGTCATTATACCATTGACGCCTGTGTTACTTCACAATTTGAATCACATTTAAGAGCAATCCTTGATTTACCTATGCCAAAAAGTTTCACCTCATTGGCAACAACTACTACAAATGCTATCATGTTAAACTTACTTGGTGATAATAATGAAAAAAATGCCGAATTAAGAATATGTGAACGTGCTTTACAAACTCCTGGTGCTTCAGTTTATTTGTATGGTAAGGAATCAAGACCTAAACGTAAGGTTGGTCATATCAATATTATTTCGTCTTCCATGAAAGACTGTCAAAGAAAGTTAGACTATATAACGGGTGTTAATCCCGAACCAGCCGTTAAATCTGTTGTAGAAAGAATGAATGATAACGCTAAAGCTACAGAACCATTAGTGGGTATCATCATGGGTTCTGATTCTGATTTACCTGTTATGGCAGATGCGTGCAAAAGTTTAACTAAGTTTGAAGTACCTTTTGAAGTCACCATAGTCTCAGCGCACAGAACACCTCAAAGAATGTCTAAATATGCTATAGAAGCCTCATCTCGTGGTGTTAAAGTAATAATTGCTGGTGCTGGTGGTGCTGCACATTTACCAGGTATGGTAGCCGCAATGACACCATTGCCAGTTATCGGTGTTCCAGTAAGAGGATCCCAATTAGGTGGTGTGGACTCTTTACATTCAATTGTTCAGATGCCACGAGGTGTCCCAGTGGCTACTGTTGCCATTAATAATAGTACTAATGCTGCATTATTAGCTGTCAGAATGTTAGGTACTAATGATAATATTTACTTCAGAAAAATGCAGGAATTCTTGTTAAAGCAAGAGGAGGAAGTTTTAGTAAAAGCTGATAAATTAGAAACTGTTGGATATGAAGAATATCTGTCGTCCATGTAGTTATGTAGTTGCATTTTCAAACTGACCTCAATTGAATTACCTTAAAGCAACCTTATTTTGAAGATAAAAAAGTTTGAATGCAGTCTTTGATTCATTCGAGTATTATCATCATATCACCATAAAAAGAGTATGAATATGACTAAGATGATATCGTACTGATTGTCTTATTTTACTTTCATATTTGGGTATGTTCAAATCGTATGCTTTTAACTTGAAACTAGATGTTGATAAATATATAAGCATAAATATATATCTTAAAAAATGTTAAATTTTTAGACCAAGTTCAATCAATTTATAATACTATAAAAGCACGTCTAGTACTTGGGATGTTATCTATAAAATATCCTTGTAGTTTTCTAAAATAAAACCAATTATAAAAGTCCTTTCTCTCATATCGATGATGTCTTTCTCACCACTATAGTCTCTTATTAAACCAGGAGATAATACTACTGCCAAATTTTTGAATGTCATTAAGTTTTCTTCACTATAACTTTGAACTAGATTTACATGACTACCTAATAGACGAAGTAAATTCAAATGCTGTTTCGGTAATCTGTTCAAGATGGATTTGAATTCATTTAGCTTTTCCATTGTATCGACATTCATGTTGACATCTCTTATGAATTTGATAATGGAATCATATATTTCATAAGTTATTACTGGATTGGGCAAACTTCTAAAATAACTTTTCACCACACCAGTGATTGCATTGATATCAAATTTAGTTAAATCCACATTATGTGAATTGATGAATTTTTTTTCAATTTCTTCAATGGTCAATTTTGAACCAGATTTTCTATAAATACCTTCAGATCTCAAAAACTCTTCATCAGATTCAATGAATTCAATACAACTTGTAATGATATATGGTATTTCTCTATTTTCAAAAATACAACGGTCTACTAAATTGGATCCAAACAAATGTTCTGGGGATTTACAATCAATAATTCTCTCGGTACTATTATTGTTATTGAAATTATAATTATTGTTATATGTGGTATCATTCAAGTTCCTTAATTTTGGATTAGACATATCATACGTTGATGATATTGAGTTACTTTTTCTTGATCCTGTTGAAGACACTCTTAGTCCATTATTATCGGAATTAGAACTTGTATGATTGTTATTGTTAGAGCCAATATTAGAATTTGAATTTAGCGCATCGTAGGAATTTTGACCATTCTTCAAACCTTTATTTGAAGGCACCGATATCACTGATGAAGTGGTACTATGAGTCACTGATATTTGGGGCCTTGCCGATAGTGAGTTGGGGTTTGTAATATTAGAATTCGAGTTATTGCTACTGCTGTTACTATTTGAAAAAAATTTCCAAAATTTCGGTTTACCTGGTATTCTCGCTATACTGGCAGTTGCTATATTTTTACTACTACTATTGTTACTATAATGATTATCTGATGTATCTGCTAAACCCATTGAGTCTAAAAGATGTTGTGATGAAAATTTAGATGGTGATGTAAGCATGTTTGGAGAATTATTATTCAAGAAGGGCGAATTAGCAAAAATTGGGGTATTTATCATATTTGGGGAATCTAATGAATTGGTATGTTCCAGTAGATTATCTTTTGAGAGTTTAATATTTTCTCTTATTTCACTTAATTGTAAATTCAAATCAGTTCTTACATTTTTAATATCAGAAATTTCTTTGATTAATTGTAATTTACTTGACTCTAAATTTTCAATGTCTCTGTTCAAAGATATCAAGATATCTTTCCTCTGTCTAATCATTTCGTCTAATGAACGTAATGATTCCTTACTTTTGCTTTCTGAATATATTTTCATTGAGTCATCATTACTACTATCACCCATATAATTATCTAAAATATTTTGAGTTTCACTGACTTCAGTATTATTATTTTGTGACACGTTGCCACTATCTTCGATTTCAGGTTTATATACAATTTCAATTTCCATTTCATCATCATCATCTTTATCATCAATATGATTGTTATTTGAAGAAGAGTTATTTACTACTTCCGTTAAACGACTCGGTGTTACTTGATTAGGATTTCTATTCCTAATTGTATGATTATTTTCGGTCTCAGTATCTATATCAGATTTTGGACTAGATTTTTTCAAAGGTTTTTCTGAAGAGAAATGGCTAACACTTTTACCACGTTTTACTCCTTGATTTTCTTTATTGGTTTCCTGTGCTTCGAGTTGTCCATTCATACCATCGTTTATTGGAGAATATGAATTCTCATCAACAGATTTATTATCAAAGTGTGAGTTACTTAGCGGAGTCCTATTTAATAGTAGACGAGGTGACACTGTATAATCTTCCAGTGGAGCAATTCGTTTTCTCACTGTTGAAGTTGTACTGCTATTACTGGAAAGAGCCTCCAGATATTGATATTTATTATTTTGGTTAGTTATATTGGTATCGGTGTTTTTGTCTAGCAACAAACCATTAGTTGTGTTAGATTTTTGTGGTCGAGGTGATAACAGTATACTATTGTTGCTATTCATATTGCTTGTGGTTGTATCATTGATATTGTTGTTATTGTTGTTATTAAAGTTGCTATTTTCGTCATCATCATCAGCTAACGCGTCTGATGTTGATATATCAGTTAATTGTGACGGTTTATGTGAGTTACTTTTCCCAGATAAAGAAGAAGGTGGTCTATGTGATGATCGTATTGATAATGGTGGTGATGGTAATGAATTGGGAGTTTTAGTATTCTGAATATTTGAGACATCTTCCTGTTTACTTGTATTCCCATCTTCTACATAACTATTATTATTATTATTATTATTATTATTATTATTGATATTATTTTTATCATGTGTTTCTGGATTTGCAGGAGGTGGAATACCAGGTAGATTTTTCTTTAATCTTCTCTTCTTCTCTTCATAAAATTTCCTCTTGGCCAATAGTTTTTTATGACAATTTAAACAAAAGAGACCCTTCCTTGTTCTAGCATATCTTAAATCTTGAATATTATCACCACATTTACAACAAACAAAACAATCTGAACAATAAGCTTCATTTGATGAAGATAATATAATTGCCAAATCATCAATTTTTTTACCACATTTTTTGCATGAATCGCTACATTCAAAACATATTAAAGCACCAGTACCTAAGACTAAGAAATCCGAGTCACAAGTTAAAGTCTTATCACATCTATAACATGAGAAACAATCAGTATGCCAACGATCATCACCTAATTCATAAGCTTGTCCGGTACTAATTTCAGTCTTACATCTTATACAATTTGGTAAAAATTGATTATCAAGTTGTTCCAAGTGACCTATATTATTCTTTGCTTTCTTTCCGAAATCATTTTGTTTAAACTGTTCCACTTGGTCAATATGGATACTTGACCCCATATCACTTGCAGTGTCGATACTTTGTGGCATTTTGAGAAGATGAGATGTGTTGTTCATCCTAAAAGCCAAAAAGTAAATCCAATATAAAATAAAAAGGTCTAAATTAAAACCACAACTAAAAAAAAGCTGGAGGAAACGAAAAAAACGAAAAAACTATAGTAAAAGTATGCTAAATTGGGATATATAGTAGCGATACTATTATAATCGGAAAATAGATTAATAATCGATTTTAGTAACTACGAACGAAATCGAGACACGAGACTTCTGTAAGTTAAGGCACTATACAGCAGGATAGGTAGTTCGTGTTGTTGCAGCAGCGTGAAAGTTAGCAAAGTGTGAATATAGCAGACTACAGCAAAGGAAAGCAAGTTAATTAATGCAGAATAAATCAAATCACAGAATTTGAATTTTCTGATCTGCAAAACCTTCGAGACGTTTCTTTTCGCAATTTGCCGTTTTCGTTTCATCCGCGAATTTCTGCGAATGTTCGTCTGTGCGGCCGTTTCTGAGGGATTTTTCCAGCCGGTCCGTGGGATCTCTAATAATAGCCACTATTAGCAGGTAGCGTATAGCATAATTCGAGGTACTTACTGGCGTGAGACCCAAGAAATTCCGCTATGCACTACGGCAAGTTCCTGCTATTTGGCGACTCCATCACTGAATTTGCATTCGCACCTGATCACTTCACATTAGGTTCTGCATTATGTAACGTTTATACCAGGAAATTGGACATTGTGCAAAGAGGCTTTGCCGGTTACAACACCAGATGGGCTATACCGATACTAAGGGATATACTTACCATGGAGAAGGACCAGAATGGGTTTGTCATGGGAATGATTGCATTCGGTGCAAATGATTCGGTAGAGATGGGTCCACAAAGAGTACCATTGGATGAATATATTGTCAATGTGGAGACATTAATTAGTATGATGCGTAATAATGGTAATGTTTTGCCCATTGTCGTTGGACCTGCTTTAGTAGATAGACCAAAATGGGACGCTTTGAAAGCTGATGATATAAGTAATGGTTGGATTAGAGATAATAGTAATATGAAACAATACAGTGATGCATTAGTGGATTTAACTAGTAAATTACAAGTACCATATGTAAACCTTCATGATACTTTTTTGCAAACAGCTAAAGATAATAATGAAAAATGGGAAGACTATTTGATAGATGGGTTACATTTTAATGGTAATGGTTATAAAATCTTCTATGATGAATTATTAAAACAGATTGCAAAATTTTATCCACAATATTCACCAGAAAATATACCCGTTAAATTGACTAACTGGAGAAGTGTTAATAAAGATGGAACTAATATTGGTCTTTAAATAAAATCTTGAAAGTCAAATCTTTTCAATTAAACGGTATTTTCCTCTATCAAAACTCCTTAAATTCTTACAGATTTAGGGTATCATTGTCTAAATATATACTTTCTATATAGATTAACCAGACACTCTGTCGACTGGTCTACTTTAATAAAAGTATCTCATTTCATAAGGCACTTTCTTTGCTCTTTTGGTTCAATAAACCAAATAAGATTGAACAATTTGAAATTTGTATAATTTATTTCATTTGCAAATAGATTAACAAATGAGTGAAGATCCACCAACAACAGATGTTGTCGCTTCATTAAAATCTGATAATAACACTTCATGGAGAAGCCAACTGAAACAATTATTGGATAATGCTATGGATAATAATCCATATTTTGCTGCTGGTGGTGGGTTAATGATTTTAGGTTCATCATTAGCCATACTTCGTTCCACCAGTATTAAACTATCACAGTTGATCTATAGGCAATTAGTTGTAGATCTAGAGATCACGTCGCGTGATAAATCATATCAATGGTTATTAAATTGGTTATCACAACAGAAAAGAGTTCATAGTAGACATTTAACCGTGGATACTAAATACTTACAATATGATAATGGATCCATCACGACTAAATTTTCATTAGTGCCCGGATTAGGTAAACATTGGATCATATATAAGAATTGTATCATGTCCTTGACTAGGGAAAGATCAAATAGAATGATTGATATATCTAATAGTGCACCATATGAAACAATCAAGTTAACCACACTATTTAGGGATAAGTCAATTTTCTATAAGATGTTAAATGAGGCTAAAGATATGGCCATTAAAGATAATAAGGGCAAGATTGTGTTATTTACATCATTTGGTTCAGAATGGAGAAGATTTGGTCAACCCAAATTAAAGAGATCGATGAAATCTGTAGTGTTAGACAAAGGTATTCAAGAATCTATTTGGAATGATATAAATGATTTCTTGAATAACTCCAAATGGTATATGCAAAGGGGTATACCGTACAGAAGAGGCTATTTATTGTACGGCCCACCTGGTTCAGGTAAGACAAGTTTTATACAAGCTCTAGCTGGTAGTATGAATTATAATATCTGCATATTGAATCTTTCTGAAATGAATCTTACAGACGACAGATTAAATCATTTAATGAACAATCTGCCACAAAGAAGTATCCTACTATTGGAAGATATTGACGCAGCATTCAATAAGAGATCTCAGTCAGACATTAAGGACGGTTATCAAACACATGTGACGTTCAGTGGGTTGCTAAATGCATTAGACGGTGTAACGTCATCGGAGGAGACGATAACATTCATGACTACCAACCACCCAGAGAAATTAGACCCAGCCATCTTGAGACCAGGTAGAATTGACTACAAAGTGTACATAGGAAATGCTACTCCTTATCAAATGAGGGAGATGTTCTTAAACTTCTATCCGAATGAATCCAAACTATGTGAACAATTTGTACATCAGTTAACGAAGGCATTGGAGACACATCAATTAGAGGTAAGCACCGCCCAATTGCAGGGACTCTTCATTGTCCATAAGGACAAACCACAGGACACGATCACGAATATTCCCATTTTCTTGCAATCTTTGAAAAGTTTACAAAGTTAATACTATTTTATTTTTTTCATTGTATTATCGAGGAATTTCCCTACCAGATACTTTTTTGCAACATAGTGTTACCTTCAGGAATTGTCATTGATATCTTGCCACCAACATCATCTTCAAGTACAGTCACTACACCGGAAATGTTATCGTCCCACCTTATCAGAAACCATACCACCACCAGAAGGTGCTTCTCCGTTTTACAATCCTTAAAAAGTGAAATTGCTCCAGGTACAAAGAACACTACCAACAATGAACCAGCCAAATTCGAATCTCTAACTCCAGATCAATTGGCCTATCTAGATCGTGTTATTCGAGTAGATCAAGCAGGTGAATTAGGTGCCAATTATATATATCGTGGACAAATATTTATTCTAAGCAAAAAATATCCACATTTAAGACCAATTTTACAACATATGTGGGAACAAGAAGTCTTCCATCATGATACATTTAACAATTTGCAGTTACAGAATAGAGTAAGACCTTCTTTAATTACACCGTTATGGAAAATTGGTGCAGTGGTCATGGGTGCCGGTACGGCGTTGATCTCTAAAGAAGCTGCAATGGCATGTACAGAGGCAGTGGAAACTGTAATCGGTGGCCATTATAATGAACAGTTGCGTTGTCTTAATGATCATTTCAAAATGAAGAAACTGGACAATAATACTGTCCAATCTGATCCCGCAGAGACGATTAAAACAGTAAAGGAATTCCCCACTGAAATCAAATCTTTGGTAGAAACAATCCAGTTGTTCAGAGACCAAGAATTAGAACATCTAGACACTGCCATAAACTACGACTCCAGAATGGCTGTGCCATATATGATGATTACAGAAGTGATCAAAGGTGTTTGTAAAGCTGCGATCTGGACAGCTGAGCGTATCTAGAAACCCTCAAAAGAATACCTGACATCCCTCACTCCTCCATCCTCTGTCTTTGCTTCCATGCCCAGAAGTACAAGCCTTTCTGTGTAGTCTAATGTGTATTCCTGTAGCTGCCATCTATGTTATCTAAATCTATATATTTTTCTCATGTTGAATTTCTGAAAATAACTTAAAGTGTTAAAGTGACAATTCTGTGTTGGTAATACTGTGTACGCCTCTTTGCACACTCTGCACCGGCTCTTTTACACATTGGAAATTTTCTCACACACTTCCAAACGCCTACGTTTGCAGTATTTCGCGCTACTTAGTTCGTATTTTTCCCCATCAGACACCTTTTTGATCTTTGATAACAATGCTACAAGACAACAGCCTTCCTATGAACCACACTCCCAGTTCGGATAAACCATCCCCCACTGAAAATTCTAGCACTACAATACAACCAAGTGGTGGGATACTTACAGACAATGATAAAGAGAACAACAGTAATATAGATTATCCAGTATTACCCTTGACTAAGCAGGCTAACAATATATCAGAACCTTCTGAACCTCAACCTTTCAACAAAGTTGCTAAAGTAATAGACAAACTAGATGATGGTAAGACATTGTTATATCCTGACATTAAGACTCATGGACCTTTCAAAACAGTAGATAGATTGATCGATGATATAACTTGTTGCCTACCATTACTTTTCCAAGAAAATACACTCATCGATTGGGAACCTTCAAGACAAAGTATATTACGTTCTTCAACATTACTATACTCCCAAAAGAGGCAAAATTGTCCCATCTTTACTTTGGGTAGTATAGTGGATCAACTTAGTTTAACCACTAAATACGAATCCGAATCTGTCACTTGTCCCAAGCACAATAAAATTGAAACATTTTTTGGTGTATTATTAGATTCACATTCCATTAATAACGAAACTAACGTGGATCATATTAAGATTTATTCATCAAATATTTATTCAGTTAAGATCTCAGTGAAAACAAGATCTCAATTGGAACTTTATAAAAAACATGCTGGAATCAGCCAATTCTTCATGGTTAACGAACTACATCCTTTCGATAAAGAAGATCTGAATGATTTCGATCCCAATGATGAAAATTTATTAGATTATGCCATTTATGTCAGTTCTGATACAAACAAATTAATCCTCATCGAAATATTTAAACCTGAATTCAATACTTTTGAAGAATCTAATAGTTTCACTAAAGAAGTTATAAATCAGAGATATAGTGAAGCCTGTTTAAAGATACCTACTTTGGACCCTGAAAACGTACCTACTCAATTTGATTGTATTCATACGTTGTATAAATTGTTTAGAGGTCCATTAAACGCTAAGGATGAGGAATCTGCAAATAGGACCATTTACTCCAAGAACCCGGTATTAAATGCGCATTTAAATATCGATTGGTTGGTGGAAAAATATGGATTCAGTATAATGGAGATTCAACAGGAAGATGGCTCTGTGAATATTGATTACAAACCACCAAATTTACTAAATTATAAAACTGACGTAGAGATTAGGAAGATTAGACAATCTTATATTTTCAAATGTTTACACTTGGTGTTTTTAGCCAAATGGCTAATTGATGATCTAAGTAAAGAAGAGAAAGTAAAACTTTTTGATAATTCAAAATCTTATAAATTCTTCAGTTTACTTAATTTAAAGACTTCACTAACACCACTATATCAATTATTTGGTGCAACAAAATCTAATTTTTTAGCAAATGCAGAATCACAATCTCCCTTTGATACCAATTACCATTTTATTAATTTATCCACTTCATATTACTACTCAGATAGAGATATCATTGCTAACTATGAAATTCTATGTAATTTAGATCCAAAGAATATCCGAAAATTTTATGATGCACTATCATTCATTGCTAACCGTAAAGCTTCGTATCAACTGTTGGGATACTGTGGTAAACAAGATATTATTGGACATGAAGCCATTACCAGCGCATTGCGAACATTGAAATTAGATCCTGATCAAATAGATTTAGATACTGGGTTAAATGATGATAATTTCATATTATCCATCTATAAACAAGAAAAATCATTAACCACAGATAATAATCAATCAACTCTTTTGAAGAATGCTATGAGAACAATTGCCAAATTTAATGGCTCGGAATTCCTTAATTTCTATATTAATTATGAACCATATGTTAATGTATCTCAAGCTTACAGTGAATTAGAAATCAATGAAAATGTGGATGGTGATATCGTTCAAACTGCATACACCATTAAGTGTAATGATATGCCAGGGTTGAAAACTGAATGTGATAGAGCACTATATACTATTGCCATTAGAACAAGAAGCATGACGTTGTTCAACTACTTGCTGGAACAATGTCCTGAATTCTTAAAATATTATTATCCAGACAAGTTTTTATATTCACAAGCATTAGAACTAATTCAAGTTAATGAAAATGCCAACGATGAAACAATATTGAAAATCTTCCAACACAAATGGGAAAATGATCCAATTATTGAAACTGATCAATTTTTAAACTTGAAAGCAGCCTTAACCAAAATCTGTTTAGAAAGGAATTCCAAACTAATATCTAATTTCCTATCAACCGGATTGATTGATCCAAATTGCTTACCAGCTGATAATTGGCCAACCGGTTTAAATAATATCGG
The DNA here is from genome assembly GCA_003708445.3 of Grigorovia transvaalensis. Classification (NCBI taxonomy): domain Eukaryota; kingdom Fungi; phylum Ascomycota; class Saccharomycetes; order Saccharomycetales; family Saccharomycetaceae; genus Grigorovia; species Grigorovia transvaalensis. The sequence continues at coordinate 175,963 of PPXN03000006.1, read as the reverse complement.
TAATACATGTTATTTGAACTCGTTATTGCAATACTATTTTGTTATTGAACCGTTGAGAGAATATATATGTTCTTATCAAGATACATTTGACAACATGAGACAAAAATATAATGAATCACAAGTGATGAGGCGAATTGGTGGTAGAGAAGTAAGTTCCAATGAAGTTGAAAGGTCGATTCAATTCACGTACCAATTGCGTGATCTTTTTGAGAGTATGATACAAACTAATAATCGTTGTGTTACACCCACTAAAGAATTAGCGTATTTAGCATTTTCACCAAGTAATATACCAGTAGAGTTTGAATCAAATGAGAGGGATGACTCCGCCTCTGCGTCTGCCATTGAATATAGTTCTGGTGATGATGATACCAATGAAGAAGTTAGTAGTGTTAATGATATTGATTTAACTTCCAAAGATGAAATGGAGGTTGAAAATGGTAAACCTTTTGACAAAGATGACGGTAGTAGTAGTATTACAGATGCAGATGGAGATATTGTTATGAATTCTACAACTATGGCCGAAATGAATAGGATGGAAAGGGCCAAACTGGAAAGGACAATTGAAACTTCGACGAAAGTTGCCAAGATAAGTTTAGATCAATTAGAAAATACATTAGAGATAGGAAGACAGCAAGATGTTACTGAATGTATCGGAAATGTACTTTATCAATTAGAAAGTGCATCTACACCTATTAGTATTGATCCAGTTGATAACGAGCAAGATGATTTAATCAAACAATTATTTTATGGTAAGACTAAACAAGAAATTGTTCCATTAGATACTACAAGGCAGATAAGAACTAAATTTGAAAGATTTCTATCTTTAATGGTTAATGTAAGTGATCATCCTAAGGATATTTACGATGCATTGGATGCATATTTTATGGATGAAACATTAAGTTTAGAAGAATATGGTGAAGTACAGAAAAAATTATCAATTACTGAATTCCCCCGTATTTTACAAATTCAAATACAGAGAGTTTACTATGATCGTGAAAAATTTATGCCATTTAAATCAATTGAACCCTTACCATTTAGTCAAACATTATATATGGATCGTTACATGAATAGTGATGATCCTGAATTAGTCGCTAAGAAATTAGAATGTCAAGATTTGAAAAATCAATTGAAGCAGTTGAAAATAAGACAGGCAGAATTATTACAACGTAATGAACATGGTCTTTCACAAAAGGAATCCTTGATGGGGACGACGAAATTATTACAAACTTCATATTTGCAAGAAAATGATATAGTGCTTCCTGGCCCCGCAAATGTGCAAGAACAATTGATTACCAATCTAACTGGTATAATACAAACAATCAATGACGAATTGACAAAGATTTACAATGAAGTACAAGATTTAGAGTACAAGATTGATCATTTGTTTGACAATTTCCAACAAATGGCGTATTCATTATTTGCCGTTTTCATTCATCGTGGTGAAGCCAGTTATGGTCACTACTGGGTTTATGTAAGAGATGGGACCAATTCGGGCATATGGAGGAAGTACAACGACGAAACTGTCACCGAGGTACCAGAGAGTGAGGTGTTTAATTTCATGCAAGGCAACACTGCGACACCATACTTCCTGGTGTTGGTCCAGAAGGACCATGAGGGGGACATTGTGCCCTTGAGACGGAACGTCGTGGTGAACTGCTAGGCAGAGCGTTCCCTTCCCACACCGAGCCCACACGGACGGCTGTGCCCACGGCCGGGAACGAAAGTTCTGTGTGGTGCATATAATTTTCCACGGTCGGATTTTCGTTTTTCATTTTCAGTTCTTGTTTTGAACAAGACACACTGCAAGCAGCTGCGACTTACACCGACCACCACTCCCAGCTCTTTACACTCCCATTCTGGCTACATATATAGCAACCTAACTTTTTGAATTGTATAAGAATGTCAGGTCTTCAAAGACGTAGAGTAAACAGAACTGATTCCAGCAATGACGTGACTAGAAGCGACTCTATGGAAAAGGAAAAGCAAAATAAACCCTTCCGTAGTGGTAAGACAAACATTATTAGTGGCCACAATCATGACGACGATGATGATGAAGAGGTAAATGACGTTACTAAAAGAGTGGCATACGATCCAGAAGAAGCCAAATTGAGGGACAATCATAGTATACCAAAATTAACATTAATGGAAGAGGTGTTGCTAATGGGTCTTAGAGATAATGAAGGTTATTTGTCGTTTTGGAATGATAATATCTCATATGCCTTAAGGGTTTGTATTATAATGGAATTAGCATTAAGAAATAAAATTAGAATGGTGGATGATTCAGCAAGGAAAAGGTTTGACTTATCTGAAAGATTGATTGAAGTTATTGATTCATCCAAGACAGGTGAAGTATTATTAGATGAGACTTTACAACTGATGAAAAATGATGAACCACTTACTATTGCAAACTGGATTGACCTGTTAAGTGGTGAAACATGGAATCTTTTGAAGATTAATTATCAATTGAAGCAAGTTCGTGAAAGGTTAGCTAAAGGTTTAGTAGATAAAGGTGTACTTAGAACAGAAATGAAAAATTTCTTCTTATTTGATATGGCTACACATCCCTTATCAGATGCATCATGTAAAGAATTTATTAAGAGAAGAATATTAGCTACTTTAGTATCAAGAAATACTGAATTAAACTATAGTGAATATTTCAGTGAACAAACGACATTTAAGTTTATCAGAACAGTTTGCTTAATTTGTTCCACTTTTGGTGCAAATGTCTTGGAAAATGTCTTAGAATCATTAGACTACGAACAAAGAGATGATGCATTAGTGAGAGCAGAGGAAATATTAGAACAATTCTCACAATATCCATTTGATTTAACCAAGAAATCAAGTTTAAACGTATCTCAAAATTTGAATCAAGAAGTGCAAAATGAAATTGAATCCACACCTGGTTATTCATTACAATTAGAGATTATCGCTGGTTGTATAGAGGTATTGTCAAGAATGGACATGTTATTATAGTAATTTGTTGTAAATGATGTTCAACCCAAATACATAAAGAAATGAAATATAACTAAAAAACCTTAAATCAAATAAACTACAAAATGATAAAAAAACTTGTAAAGAAATGACACTATCTTTCCCTTGGAGTTAAAAAGTATGACATTCAAACATTTTTTGTAATATTTTCTTTTACATACTTATTTTGTTTTACTATAAAGTATATATATATATACATATATATTTATACCGAATATCTCGGTCAATCAATCCACTAATTTTGTATATTTTTTTGATTTAAATTTTCATATCACTACAACAGTCTTTTCAACGAAACTCTTCCTAATTTACATGGCATTCCCACTACAAAATGGAGCTCTCTTGCTACCTTTGCAAGGATGAATTGACATTTTTTGGTCTAACATTGTGAAAAATTGAAAAAATAAGAAAAAAATAATTGAATTTAATATAAACATTACGATACCATATCATCAATCTTTGAGCTATAATCCCACACAATGTCCACGGATAGTGATAAGACATCAACTACTACGTCCGTAGCTGACACTACTACTACTGATAGCTCTACTTCGCCAAGTTTGAAAAAAGATGAGGTGGGAGGCTCACCGGATGATACTAACAATAATAATAGTAGTGAATCTACAAATGACGTTAAAGAACCTGTTGATTCTGCAGCAATGGATACAGAGAAACTAGAACAAGAAAATACTAGCGATAAAGATAAGAATGATGATGATAAAGATACAAAAGTCAAAAGCTTGAATCAAGAATTAGCTGATGAAGTGGATGATTTATTTGGAGATGATGATGAAGATGAAGATATGGAGGATCATAATAATGATGATAATGATAACGAAGATAACGAGAACAATGGTAGAAGACGTTATTCTATGGATGAGGAGGAAGAAATGTACAATAGGAAATTTTATGGTGATGATGCTAATATGTCAGATATGGATAATACTGATGACCATGATCATGATTTCAAAGAACAAGATGTTGAATTAGTGAGACGAGTCATACCATATAATAAAACTAATAATACTAGTAACTCAAATGACAAAGATGAACAAACTGATAGTAAGGATAAATCTGAAATTTATTATGCTAAGATACCAGCATTTTTAACCATTGATCCAATACCATTTGATCCAGCAAGTTTTGAAGAAAAAGTCAAAGAGAGATTGAATTATATTAAGAATAAAGATGAACAAATTGATGATGGTTTGATTGATGAACATACAGTGAGATGGAGATATTCTCGTGATTCTAATCAAAAAGTTTTCAAAGAATCAAATACACAAATAGTACAATGGTCAGATGGATCATTTTCTTTAAAATTAGGTGATGAATATACTGATATCTTGGTCAATGATACAGATAATACGTTTTTAGCTGTGGCACATGAACACCAAGAATTGATGCAATGTGTAGAAGGAGGTGAAATTAAGAAGACAATGATGTTTATCCCCACATCCACAAATTCCAAGATACATCAAAGATTGAGTAAAGCCGTGACAAGAAGAAATTCAAGGACCACGAATGGTCCCGGGACGTATATTATTAATGTGGATCCAGAAATTGAAAAGAAAGAGTTAGAGAAGAGACAGACACAAATATTCAGAGAACGTAGAAGAAGACAATTGAAAGAAAGAGAATTACAAGAGGACTCTGAAAATGGCAGTGGTGGTTCACCAATGGGATTTAGTAATTCATACGGTAATAAAGCACAAAAACGTTCACGTAGTAGTAATAAAGAGCTTTCAGATGAACCCAGAGAATATTCAAGAAGATTTAGAGGAGAAGATGAATACGAAGACGACGGATTTCTTGTGGATGACGATGAAGAAGAAGAATACAACGACGACGCAGATGATCTCTTAGAATCTGGCGGGGATGAAGAACCAGAGGAAGAGGAAGAAGTGGACGAAGAGGAAGAAGAAAGACAGGAAAGGGCTCGTGCAGAGAGATTGGCCCAAAGTAAGAAAAGCAACGACAGCTACTACCAAAAGGATGAGACGCCAGACAGCAAGAGACGTAAAGTTGCCCTAATCAGTGACGACGAAAGTGACTAGCACCGCCAGGGCAAGCATCTATACTGAATGTAGTGACTATACAACATGTAACAACAAAACTGAACAAACTGCACAGAAAACTCCGGAGGAAGAAAAACCCGGAATGCATATCTTCACGCCGTTACCCGCCTTCTGTTTTTTTTACTATTTAAATTTTGAAACGCAAAAGTTGAAAAAAACAGCAAACACAAACGCAAAACATGTCTTGGCAAGGTATGTGTTATCGTGGCTGTTGGGCCCATCTGTGTGGGATTGAGATGTTGAATTTTTTACTAACAAAACTGTCTGTCATTCTGTCTTTTTTCAGCCGGTGAGGACGAAAGTTGTGACCATATTGAGGATTTTTCAAAATGGTGGATCAACTTTTTTTACCTTTTCCCCTGTTTGATATATAAAGACACCAACCAAGCTCATAGGAAAATTTTTTAAGTTGAAAACTTGCCTAATTTATTTTCCTGGGCATGAAATGACTGAATCAAAATAGCTTACACTGATAATTTATTAGCCACCGGTAAAATTGATAAAGCTGTTATCTACTCTAGAGCCGGTGATTCTATTTGGGCTACTTCCAATTTAACATTACAACCAAATGAAGTTGCTGAAGTGGTTCAAGGTTTCGATAATCCAGCAGGTTTACAAGCTAACGGGTTACACATTCAAAACCAAAAATTCATGTTATTAAGAGCTGATGATAGAAGTATTTACGGTAGACATGATGCTGAAGGTGTTATTTGTGTTAGAACAAAACAAACGGTTTTAATTGCTCACTATCCAGCAAATGTTCAAGCCGGTGAAGCAACAAAGATTGTTGAGCAATTAGCTGATTATTTAATTAGTGTTCAATATTAGTTTTCATCTTGATATCCAATCCATCCGCCAGCATAGGTCTCCAAAAAACTAAAGAAAAATTTTAAAGCTTAGCAATCCACGTTTTCTTTCACTTTTATAATGTTATTTTTTTTTATTATTATTTAAACATATTTATTCCCTTCTATATTGTTCTTTGAAGGCTTGTCTTTATCAATAACTATTTAACTTGTAGGGCGCTTATATATTTAGTGGTACTTATATAAATGTCTCGTTTAGTTATAACCTGATTAACAAATTATCTTCTTTGCATTTTTTGCCAGCTAAGTTTTCGCGCAAAAATTGCATAGCAGAGGTATTTTTAAAAGATTTTTCGATAAGCTAAATACTATTTAGTAAATATTCAACCCAACTTTCTTAATTGATCCTAAAAAATGGAAGAAAAACACTCTGCAAACGACATCCTGCCATGATATATAATTGCTTACAGAGAGGTATTTATATATGTAAATCTATTTTCCATTACTATTTTTAGATTGATCCACCACTTTGATTTTGTCCCACAAGTCCAACCATTTCCAATAAAGCTCTATCTTCACTTAAACTCTTTAAATTGACTTGTTGTCGCCTCTTTGCCTCATTTTCTTCCCATTGTAGTTGTCTTGTTTGTTCTTCTAGTTCTTTGTTACCACCACACCCCCAAATTTCAATATCTTGGATTAAGAATCTAATTTCATAATTTTGATCAGTTTCATCCCTCTTTTGATCTAATAATCCTGGTTGAATGGTACCGCCAAGACCACAATTTCTAAATGATCCAAATTCTAATGAATTATCGATAGTTAATGATATATTACCTGGATTATATTGTTTTTTCCTTGATTTTATAGTTGGTTGATCATTACCAATACCTATACCACCACCTAGAGTATTAAAATAAATGATTCCACCCATTGTATCCCTTTCAATATCATAACTATTACTCTTATATATTTCTATGGTTGGTGATAATCGAACAATTATTGTCTTATTACCACCAAAGAAATCCTTATTGGTGACACGCCATGGTTCCAAGATACAAACAGCTAAAATAATTTTACGTTTCTTCAACTGAATTGAATTAAATTTTTGATCAGTATCTTTCAGTTTATTATAATCTTGTAAGAAAAGTTTATAACGTGGATTTTTCTTGGTGGCAAATTCAATATCATTTGTAATTCTCATACCGCTCACTAATAAAATTGTTGGGGCAGCCCATTTAAATACTTTATTTTGTAATGATCTAATGGAGAATCCATTTTCTCTACCGATGTATAATTTTTGTAATTTGGTTATGGGGAAATTTTGTGACCTTAACATTAAAGTTAGTTGTGTAAATGTAGCCGCATTCATTAATCTTGTTGGTGTGAAATTCAAACCAATCATGTCATTATCAGTAGTGATTGAATTATTGGTATTCGATGGAATATTATCTAATTTGACTAAATCTTTATCTGAATATAATAAATGGCTAAATATAATCTCTAATGGTTTTATTAAGTTAGGGAAACAAGTAGTAATAACTTGATTAAATTGGTCATAATTAATTTGTTGTGCAATTGTAGTATCAATATTATCATTCAATATGGTTCTTATTATATTTATTGCAGAATCGTTAAATTGATCCCATGAATTAACAAAATTATCATAATCTACTATAGTATTACTATAGGGTAATTTAAATGAAATCAATAAGAGCCAAGTCAATAATGGTTGTAAATATTTAATATCCAGGGATAATTCATTTAAATTAACGTTATCATAATTATTAATCAATAATTGAAGATTCATTGTATCATTCATTTGTAAATTTGAATCATTTTTCTCATTCTTATCTAAACACCAAGAAATGAATAAAAGTTTCCATTGATCATATTTCTTATTAGCCACAAACTTCAAACATTTTTCATGATCCACCAAAATGATAGTCTTCAATAATCCAATACCACTAATATCGTTAAATGATGAATTTATGAAAGGGAAATTACAAAGACATCGGATCATATTTAATATAAGTCTAATTAATGGACCATTATTTTTCGGTAAATAAAGCCAATTGATGATTTTTTCATCTGATACGGTCTCAATTAGTTCATCTCTGTTATGCAAGTTTAATTTCTGAATAAAGGAAAGAAGTTCTAAGTTATTGAACTGCTTGCAAACTTTCTTGTTATAAAGTTCCAAGATCTGATCTTTTGTGTAGTGGACATGGGTAGTGTCTGTCTCCGGGTTGCTAGAGCTGGTAGCACTAGATATAGATTGTCCCATTGAAATAGTGTTGGGTCCTTATGTGGTTGTGGTTGTTGTTGTGGGGTTGTTGTGTTAGGTGTGGTGTATTAGGTTTTTTCCCAGTGGAACAAAAATACCCTAAACGGAGAAATTCCATAAACCTGTCAAATACAAGGTAGAGTGTTGTTTATATGAAGTTGGATACCCCGGATGAGATTCATGGCTATTACTGTGGTGTGTGAGTGGGGCTTGGTGTGTGGGTGAGCAGACCAATGCGCGAGATGTGGCCTGTTTACTACGAGAGAGCTGCCTTAATCTTCCATTCCCATTCCTTCCTCGTCCTTATGTACTTGTGTCCAAGGGGAGAGGGTGAACATGTAGTGGGTACATCCATCAACCAAATTGCTGTGATATCTATCAGACACAGGCTACGCTTAGGAGAGGAACTGACCAATCATAGTGCACCATTGGGCGGCTGTCCCAAAACGGAAAAAAACTGCGACTGTTCGGGTAAACGCCCAGCTCATCGCAAATTCTGAAATTTGTTGTTTTTCTGATCCATAAACTTTTTTTCATTAAAGATTCGAAATTCAAACTCAGAATCTTTGCTTTTGCTACATACAACAAACACTCAACCACCATAACAAAACACTGCGTCCAAGATGAAGGAGGTTGTTGTTGGGGAAACCCCAAAGAAGATTAGTGGGTTGGAGTTTAGTGCACTTAGTGCTTCAGATATCGTTGCACAGTCAGAAGTTGAGATCTCTACTCGTGATTTATTTGATTTAGAGAAGGAACGTGAACAAAAAGTTGGTGGTGCATTAGATCGTAGAATGGGTGTATCATCCTCTTCAGCAGAATGTAACACTTGTCATGGTAATTTAGCTTCTTGTCATGGTCATTTCGGTCATATTAAATTGGCTTTACCAGTTTTCCATGTTGGTTATTTCAAGGCCACAATTCAGATTTTACAAAATATTTGTAAAGATTGTTCTGCTATCTTATTATCTGATAAGGATAGAAGAAAATTTTTAATTGATTTACGTAGACCTGGTATTGATAATTTAAGACGTATGAAAATTTTGAAAAAAATTAATGATCAATGTAAGAAACAAAGACGTTGTTTCCATTGTGGTTCATTAAACGGTGTAGTGAAGAAAGGTGCATCTGGTGGTGGTACTGCATCTTTGAAAATTATTCATGACACTTTCCGTTGGGTAGGTAAAAAGCAAGCACCTGAAAAGGATAGATGGGTAGGTGAATGGAAGGAAATTTTAGGCCATCATCCAGAATTGGAAAGATTTGTGAAACGTTGCTCTGATGACTTAAATCCTTTGAAAACTTTAAACCTTTTCAAACAAGTTAAATCAGAGGATTGTGAATTATTAGGTATAGATTCAACAATCAAATCTGGTAGACCAGAAACTTATATTTGGAGATATTTACCTGCTCCTCCCGTGTGTATTAGACCATCAGTCGTGATGCAAGATTCACCTTCATCCAATGAAGATGATTTAACAGTTAAATTGACTGAAGTAGTATGGACCTCATCATTAATTAAAGCAGGTTTAGAAAAGGGTATCTCAATTAATAATATGATGGAACATTGGGATTATTTACAATTAACTGTAGCAATGTACATCAATTCAGATTCAGTTAATCCTGCTATGATGCCCGGTGCTTCACCAGGTGGTGCAAAAGTTAAACCAATTAGAGGGTTCTGTCAACGTTTAAAGGGTAAACAAGGTAGATTCAGAGGTAACTTATCAGGTAAGCGTGTAGATTTCTCTGGTAGAACAGTTATTTCACCTGATCCAAATTTATCAATTGATGAAGTCGCTGTACCTGATCGTGTTGCTAAAGTTTTAACTTTCCCTGAAAAGGTCACTCGTTATAATAAAAGAAAATTACAACAATTAGTAATGAATGGTCCATCACAACATCCAGGTGCTAATTATTTGTTAAAGAAAAACGAAGAAGCACGTAGAAATTTACGTTATGGTGATCGTATGAAATTAGCTAGTAATCTTCAAATTGGTGATATTGTTGAAAGACATTTAGAAGATGGTGATGTAGTACTTTTCAATCGTCAACCTTCTTTACATAGATTATCAATTTTATCACATTATGCTAAAATTCGTCCATGGAGAACTTTTAGGTTGAATGAATGTGTTTGTACACCATATAATGCAGATTTCGATGGTGATGAAATGAATTTACACGTACCACAAACTGAAGAGGCAAGAGCTGAGGCAATTAATTTAATGGGTGTGAAGAATAATTTATTGACACCAAAATCAGGTGAACCGATTATTGCTGCAACACAAGATTTTATCACTGGTTCTTATTTGATTTCACATAAGGATTCATTTTTTGATAGAGCTCAATTAACACAATTATTATGCATGATGTCAAACGCTAATTTACAATTCGATATCCCACCACCATCAATTATGAAACCAGAATATTTATGGACTGGTAAACAAGTATTCTCCCTATTAATTAAACCAAACCATAATTCACCCGTTGTTATCAATCTAGATGCAAAAAATAAAGTATATATACCACCAAAACAGAAAAATTTACCAAATGAAATGTCACAAAATGATGGTTATGTCGTTATTAGAGGTTCTAATATTTTAAGTGGTGTTATGGATAAATCAGTTCTTGGTGATGGTAAGAAACATTCTGTCTTTTATACAATTTTAAGAGATTATGGTCCACAAGAAGCTGCAAATACCATGAATCGTATGGCTAAATTATGTGCTAGATATTTAGGTAATAGAGGTTTCTCTATTGGTATCAATGATGTTACACCAGCTGACGAATTAAAGGAAATGAAGGAAGAATTAGTTGAAATAGCTTACGCTAAATGTGATGAATTAATTGATTTATATAAAAAGGGTAAATTAGAAACACAACCTGGTTGTAATGAAGAACAAACTTTAGAAGCCAAGATTGGTGGTCTTTTATCGAAAGTTAGAGAAGAAGTCGGTGATGTCTGTATTAGAGAATTAGATAACTTAAATGCTCCATTAATTATGGCTACATGTGGTTCTAAAGGTTCTACTTTGAATGTTTCTCAAATGGTGGCAGTTGTCGGTCAACAAATTATTTCAGGTAATCGTGTTCCTGATGGTTTCCAAGATCGTTCTTTACCACATTTTGCTAAGAATTCAAAAAGTCCACAATCTAAGGGTTTCGTTAGAAATTCATTTTTTTCAGGTTTAACACCACCAGAATTCTTGTTTCATGCCATTTCTGGTCGTGAAGGTTTAGTTGATACTGCAGTTAAAACTGCTGAAACTGGTTATATGTCACGTAGATTGATGAAGTCATTAGAGGATTTGTCCTGTCAGTATGATAACACAGTTAGAACTTCTGCTAACGGTATTGTTCAATTCACTTATGGTGGTGATGGTTTAGATCCATTAGAAATGGAAGGTAACGCTAAGCCAGTTAATTTCAAGAGATCATGGGACCATGCTTGTAATATTACTTTCGACATTAATGAAAAGGGATTATTACCATATGCTATCAAGACTACAACAGATTCTATTTTAAAACCATTGGAGGATAAATTAATTAGATATGATAATTTAGGTGCTTTAGTTCCAAAAGAATTGGATAATTTACCACAATATGCGGATCAAGAAGATGCGGAAAGAGATTTCTATAAATCATTAAGAGCTTATATGATGGAAAAGGCTGTCCAATTAGCTAACGTAAGAAAATCAAGAGGCTTGATGGAAATGTTAGATGAACCAAATGATGAAATGATGGATTTAGATCCAGACGAAAATGCCACTGAAACACAAATATCATCTGTTGATCAATTATGTAAAATTACTGAAAGAAATGTTAGAGAATTTTTGAACCAAGCTTTATACAAATATCGTAAGGCTAGAGTTGAACCAGGTACCGCTGTCGGTGCTATTGGTGCTCAGTCTATTGGTGAACCAGGTACACAAATGACATTAAAGACTTTCCATTTTGCTGGTGTGGCTTCTATGAATGTTACATTAGGTGTGCCTCGTATTAAAGAAATTATCAATGCTTCAAAAGTTATTTCAACACCAATTATCAACTGTGTGTTAGTTAACGAAAATGATGAAAGAGCTGCTAGAGTGGTAAAAGGTAGAATTGAGAAAACATTATTATCCGATGTTGCATTTTATATTCAAGATGTTTATAAGGATAATCTTTCATGCATTGAAATTCGTGTCGATTTGAATACAATCGAAAAATTACAATTAGAATTAACCCTTGAAGATATTGCTGTAGCCATCACTAGAGCACCAAAATTAAAGATTCAAGCTGCGGATGTTAGTATTACCGGTAGAGATAAAATTGCAGTTAATGTTTTACCTGAAGGATCTAAATTGAAATCAATTTCTGCTGCTTCTAGTACAACAGACCCAAGTGAAAATGATGTATTTTATAGAATGCAACAATTACGTCGTGGCCTACCAAGTATTGTGGTCAAAGGTTTACCAAATATTGCTAGAGCTGTTATTAATATTCGTGATGATGGTAAGAGAGAATTATTAGTTGAAGGTTATGGTTTAAGAGATGTTATGTGTACAGATGGTGTTATCGGTAAGAAGACCACTACCAATCATATTTTGGAAGTTAATGACGTTTTGGGTATTGAAGCAGCAAGATCAAGTATCATTGGTGAAATTGATTACACTATGAGTAATCATGGTATGAGTGTGGATCCACGTCATATTCAATTATTAGGTGATGTTATGACATATAAGGGTGAGATTTTAGGTATTACAAGATTCGGTTTAAGTAAGATGAGAGATTCTGTTTTACAATTAGCTTCTTTTGAAAAGACAACAGATCATCTATTTGATGCAGCATTTTATATGAAAAAAGATGAAGTTCAAGGTGTTTCTGAATGTATCATCTTAGGTCAAACCATGTCTATTGGTACCGGTTCGTTTAAGGTTGTCAAACCAACAAATGTGGATGAAAGTCAATTGAAACCTAAGCCAACATTATTTGAACAATTAACTAGATCAGACGTCACAAAGACAACTCTAAAATCAAACTAATAAATAAAATGCATTACAAAATAATAATTTTTTTATATCTTATGGGATATATTTATAATTACTTATATATCTAGATTCACACTACATTGTATATTAAAAAGGTTCAATATAATTCATTACAAGAAAAAAAAACGGTAGCCTTAGTTAGTCGATATCAAATTTTACACAAAGTGTTGAAACAAATATTAAGTAAGCTGGATGTAGTTCTTTTAAAATTGAAGTTAAAGGAACAAGGAATGGAGGAAGAAGGAACTTTCTGGTGCTGTAACAATTCGATTCCATCATGCTACTCAGAAATATTAAAAAACAATAAAAAAAATATTGAATAGCCCTGTAGGGGGCTCGAACCCCTAACCTTGTGATTAAGAGTCACACGCGCTACCGATTGCGCCAACAAGGCTAACTTGTTATATTTTTTTTGATTTTTAATAAAATCTTATAAATGGTTTTAAAGATCATGTGACTTTTTAATTTTTTTAGCGCTGATTGCTTTCAGTTGAGATAAACACTTTTATTAGTCCAGTATATTTGTGAGAAATGTTCAAGTTTACTCATCATTGAAGAATAATAATCTTTTAGAAAATATTTTTTGGGAATAATTACCTCAGTATCTTAGAGGATTTGGAATAAAAGTTGATATATATATACATATATTATGTTCATACAACTATTTTGCTTTCTAAACTTGAATAAGATTCAAAAAATTCTTTAAATAGTTTAATTTGATATTCAATATCAGCAGCCCCACCAGTTTCTCTAATAGAATGCATACTTAGAATTGGATTACCTAAATCCAAGGTTCTGATACCAGTTTTTGAAGCTAAGATGGGCCCAATTGTTGAACCACATGATGAGTCGTTTTTTACCACAAAGAGTTGTAATGGTACCTCGACTCTATTTGCTAATTGTTTCAAAAGTACAATACCAGCTGAATTAGTCATATAACGTTGATTTGCATTAATTTTAATGACGGGACCAGAACCAATTAATGGTTTGTGTTTAGATTCATAATTGCTAGCATAATTTGGATGTACCGCGTGTGCCACATCAGACGAAAGAAAGAATGATTTAGCAGATGATTCTAAGATTAATGATCTATTTAACGGATTATCGATATCTGTATGATTACAATTTAATAAATTTAATCTTTCCAGAATGTTAGGTAAAAAATTAGAATCAGCACCTTGAGCTGAAGAAGATCCAATTTCTTCATGGTCAAAACAAGATAGTAATCTGATACCTGATTCTTCAGATAAATCTTTATCGCAAGCTAAGGTTAGTGCATGCATGGAAGTGAAACAAGAAGTTAAATTATCCAATCTACCGGAGAAGATAAATTCATCATGTATCCCACCTAAACAAGACTCCTTATGATCATAAAGAATCAATTCAAAATCTTCGATATCATCCACTGAGGATAGATCTAGTTGCTTTACCACTAAATCTAATAAATCCTTATGATGTCTTTCCACTATTGAATTAATTGATGAGAATTCCTCCTCTGTAGGTTTCGAATCAGAACATGATGAAATCGTTTTCTCCTCTACCTTGCCACCGTTCTCCCCCTCGTTCTCTAAGGATAATCCAGCAATGGGTAAAAGTTGACTTTCTTTATTAAATTCAAATTTTTGGTTTACGTTTCTATCTAAATGAATGGCTAAAGTTGGTATTTTCAATAATGGTTTATTAATATCTACCAATTTAGAAATAATTCTACTGGGATCACTAGGGTCCTTAACCATAACTCTCCCGGCCATTGCTAAATCTGAATCGAACCAAGAATGCCAAATACCACCACCATAACATTCTATACCAATTTGAGTATATTTTTCGTTATCTCTTTTTGATATTGGTTTAATTCTTAAAGTGGGTGAATCAGTATGAGCACCAGTAATTGCAATTGGATTACCAGGTTTCCATTTTCCACCTACTGCGAATGCTATAATGGATGAATTGTTTCTTGTCACGTAGTATTTGCCACATTTAGATATTTCACCATTCCATGAATCACGCTCAGAGAGTTCTTGGAACCCAAATTCGTGTAAGTGTGATTTTATGTTTTCCACAGTGTGGTATGGGGTGTGTGACTTGTTCAAGAAATCCACAAACTGTTGAGGGTAAGACATTTGAGACATCATTCGCAGCTGTAACCTTAACATGAAATGTTCTTTTGCCGTAACAAAAAAAAGTGGATCCTTTCCGTTTTTCTGTTCAATTCATTTTAGGGCTGCTGGAATAAGAGAACACCAGCCCTAAGTAGTTTATATAGGTTTGGGTATATACCAGATTAGACGATCTTCTGCTTGATGAAGAAGTTCTTCAAGTAGCGTAGTTGGAAAGCACAAACCAACCCCAAGGCGATGATTTGCAAAATTGACCAGAACACGATCTTACTGTTAGCTGATTCACTTTGATCTCTAAATTCACTTTCCTTTTCTCTAATTTTCTCCTGTTGTGATCTCACAGAGTGCAATCTATCGAATAAATGTGAGATTCTCTTCATTAATACGTTCACATTTTCTTTATTTTTACTATCCAATACACGTCCGTTGGTGACATCGAAGTCAACAAACACCCTTAAAGGTACGTTGGGGTCGACATATTCCGGTTTAACACAAATCATATGATTACCAGAATCCAATGCAGTGAATGTGAAATCTCCACTATGGGAAGTTTTCTGGTTTAAGACACGATGGCTATTGTCGAACAGTTCATCGATAGTGATACCTACACCAGCAGCCAGGTCTTCTTCAAAAATACCATTTTTCTCGACTTGGACATGTAAGTCACCGATGACTAAATTACCCACTTGCAAATCTTCGTAAAAGCATTTCACTTCACCGGACTTCATATAGATGTGCATACTGTGCACGTGCTGGAAGAGCATTGCTAAGCACACAGAGAGGATCAATTGAACTTGCATGTTGTCGCCTGCAGGGGTTGTGGGTTGTTTGTTTATTGACGCGTTGTGCAGTTTTTTGTTGTTGTTTTCGAAACGTTTTTCATTTCCTGCAATTGCAATTTCCAGTTTGGCTCAGTTTTTTTGGTGGTTCAGCCCGTGCGTAGGCTGGTTCCTTCTGCGGTTTCGTGGGGGGTTCTGTTGGAACGCAGGCAGGTGGATAGGCTCCACTTGGGATAGTGGTTGGTTGCGGTACGGGCTGTGCAGAAAGTGATCGATGATGTTGATCTCTTGTGTGGCACACTCTGCCAGGATGGCACTGGGATGGTCCCCTGCTTGTGCCAGCTTACTTTGTAAAGTCCTCTGTCTGTGTTCCAAGTACTTGATTAAGAATTGAACAAGTTTCAATTTCCCATTCAACAGCTGAGTCTCATTATGCTCTAGACGTGACCACCCCACTTGACCATTTTGAGGTCTGTAAACAGTATGTATCTCTTGCATATAGCAAAGTGATAATTTATCTAGATTGTAATCGTAAATTTGCCAGTTGGGTGCACCTGTTGAGAGTAACTGATCCGTGGCCCTAAGTTGGAATGCCATAGCAATCTCACTATGACTACAAATGGACCACATTTCGTAGTTATTATCCTTTAACCAATCTTGGTCCATATAAACATTTAATTGGGTTACTGTTTCAGGTACAAATCCATATGTGGATACCATATTGATTAATTCCTCTTTCGGATTATACGATATAAACAATTCAATTGGTAAAGTAATACCATCATCATGCATTTCTGTTTTATTTGATGAAAACTTCAAAACAATATCGTTATTATTTGAACGATCTACATCAAAATAACAGTTTGATGGGTTTCTATGATTGACAAAATCAAGTAACGGTACTAACGTGGTATTGACAGTAAAATTTTCAGATTTTTCATCAGTCTCATGCGGTATTTCTAGTACTCTTGACGTTATAGACGCAAAAATTTGTCTAATATTCTGTTTGGGTACAGTACCATGGAAGAATTCATACAAGTTATTAACGAATATCTCTTGCATTTGTAAATTTGGATGGTATGGATAAAGAAGAGTGGTTAATTCTGGACATGTGATACTACTTGTGATTCGTGTTTGCAATAATATATCATTTAGATAATTCAATAAGGCATAAGGTATCTTGTAATTTACCTTCATATGTTCGAAAAGAATGAAATAAAAAGTGATTATCACTAATTCATTAGGTAAACCGCTGTCTGTTGCAGGTAGGATCTCTTTAAAGAATTCTTTCATTTCCAACTTGATGAAGTTATTGGTCTGCTGGTATTGTTCAACATTTTCATACTGTTCTTTGTCCAACAAGATATGGAGAATGGTATAAATATCAAAGGTGTTAGATGAAGGAATCCTTAACAATATGTTATCAGCGGTATCAATGGCAGCACCAGCAGCAACTGGTTCAATGTCCCTTAATACTGTTTCTCCTTGAAGGAAAAGACCAAACCCACTCGAGTTACCATCTTTATTTGTGGACTCCTTTAACAATAATCCTGGACTCACTGTGGCGTGCGTCAATTGAACATATTTTTGGAATAGCTCTGATACCAACATTAATTACCTTTCTATTTGGTTGTCGAAAAATACCGAAATATGGAATATACAGAGAAAACCAAGTTTCGAACGGCTTTGTCAAGATTTGAAAAGTATTCATGGAATGATAGATATGGGTATATATAACTGCAGATATCTAAGTGTCCTACGTACAATATAAATGTTTTAGTCTTTGAATGGTTCAAATTTCTTGGTTAAGTCAACTTCGTCCTTCCCTGTGAAATTGAATTGACCACTACTTTCTGCTGTACTTATTGACAAAGTTGTCACTGGTGGAGCACTTTTGAAATGTGGGAGCACTATACCTGTTTTAATAGCTTTGGTACCAAATTGTTTACCGTTCATACCAGATAATGATGTCTTTTTCTCAGTACCTTTAACCACGATTGAGTTAGCTATTTCTAATCCTTGCCTTCTTTCTTCAGGTAGAGTTTCGGTTAAATCTGCTGTGCCATTCTCAACTTTTCCATTTTCTTCATTTGGCCCTTGTGTTTTGTCTTCTTCTTTATTCATCTTTTCTTCATCAAGGGAAATTTTGTCATTGCTGATAGCAAGTTTATCTATTACACGTACCAAGTCAGTCTTTTCAGAGATGTTATGACAAGAAGTAAGGCTTATTGTCTGAATTTTTGAATTTCCTTTATCATCATTATCCTGATCATGTTGAGTTTTATTCACATTTCGTATCTTTTCTTCATACTCTGATATCAAATCATTCAAGGTGGCATGCAAAACTAATAAATTATTCATAAACTTATCTGGATCCTTCAAATCTCCATGATCAATATTACTCACAATAACTAGTTTGTTTAGAGCATCTTTAAATTCAGAGTATAATTCACTAATATTAGGGTCAACATTATCCGGTTGGAAATCGTTATTATGAATATTTTCTTGGAAAGATTTCATTTTCTGCTTCAATATGGTAATATCACTAATGAATTTTTTCCTAGCTAGAACATTTGGATGGAAAGTTAAATATTCTAATTTCTTGTTAATATTTTCTGCCATCTTCAAATCATTTGGTTTACCTCTTCTTATCAATTCATTCAATTTGGTAGACAAGATAGTTTCTTGTTCCGTATTATATTCTGTAAAAGTTTGTAATAATCCTGTAGTAGGTTTCAATAATTGTAATTCATTTGTCGGTATTTTTGGGAAGATGTAACCTCTTGACACTAACATATTGTAAAGATCCTTAATATACACCAATTCTTCCTTATAGTTGCCCCAACGACAAATTGTATGATACCATTTATTGATCAAATCAAGGAGTTCCCACTGTACCTTAGTGTACGTCTCATTATCATTTGGTGCCCTAGTGGGGAAACGTTGAGCTAACAACTTCAAGAATCCTCTCCTAGAAACATGCAAATGGACAGGGTACCCACAATTTTTCACCAACAGGTCCAAAAATTCAATAGCTCTCAATGCAGTTCTACCTCTGTATTGGTTGATAATGTTTACAATGGTGTACACAGCCTCACGGGCCACGTCGCTACCGTTAGCTTGTACGTAGTCTGCCACGTCGAAGCAAAGAACCATGAACTCTTCATCGCTGGCCCGCAGACACGTGTTCCTGACGCGTTCCGCCAAGTGTGTATCCCTTCCCGTATCCATCCAGAGCACTACCGTCTACACTCTGTACATACCACACAGTGGTCACTCGCCATAATAAGAAGACGTTCTTAGTAGAGGAATATCTCGAGATTGCGGGTAACGCCCTCGAATCTCAAAACAAAAATGAAAAATTCAAAAGTGACTTTTTGATCTGCCACCGTTGAGGAACCTCTTTTAATACAGAGCTTTGCGTGCGTGTGTGTAGTGTCTGTCCCTGTTATTTGACCACAACTGTGCAGAAAACATTTAAGAAATCTTGAGATATGGCCACTAAAGTTATGGAACCCATTGGGATCACTAATTTACCCAACCAGCGTTACAAGATCGTTAGTGAAAGAGGTGGGATATTCAATCTGATGGTATGTGGTGAAAGTGGGTTAGGTAAAACCACGTTCATCAATACTTTGTTTCAAACTACTTTGAAACCAGTGGAACAACAAAGACCAAATACATCCATAAAGAAAACTGTAGAGATTGGCGTCATTAGAGCCATCTTAGAAGAGAAAAATTTCAATTTACGTGTAAACGTTATCGATACACCCGGGTTTGGTGATAATGTAGATAATAAGAAAGCGTGGCAATCATTGGTCGATTTTATCGATGATCAACATGATTCATTCATGCGTCAAGAACAACAACCATATCGTGCTGTTAAATTCGATTTAAGAGTTCACGCAGTCCTGTATTTCATTAAACCCACCGGTCATGGTTTGAAACCATTAGATATCGAGACAATGAAACGTATCTCCACAAGAGCTAATCTTATCCCTGTGATTGCCAAATCTGATACTTTATCAGCACAAGAATTACAAATTTTTAAATCTAGAATTAGACAAGTTATTGAAGCACAAGAAATTAGAATCTTTACACCACCACTAGATTCCAATTTTATCGCTAAAAATGAAAATGATAATGAACCTGATCTAAATAATAATACAGAAAACACAAATAACCAGGATACAGCTGCAATGGAACATGCAAGACAATTAATTGAATCTATGCCATTCGCTGTTATTGGTTCACAGGATAAATATGATGATGGTAATGGTAATTTAGTAGCCGGTAGGAAATATCCATGGGGGTTAGTACAAGTCGAAAATGATTCACATTGTGATTTCCGTAAATTAAGAAGTCTTTTACTAAGAACGTATTTATTAGATTTAATATTAACCACTGAAGAAGTTCATTATGAAGCATATAGAAGATTAAGATTAGAAGGCAATAAAGATGGCACAGATGGTGGTGAAAATAAAGATGGTGTTCCTATCAAACCACCAGCTAGAAAATTATTCCATAATCCCAAGTTTAAAGAAGAAGAAAATTCATTAAAGAAATATTTCACTGATCAAGTAAAGGCTGAAGAACAAAGATTTAGACAATGGGAACAAAACATCGTTAATGAAAGAATTAGACTGAATGCTGATTTGGAAGATATTCAAAATAAAGTTAAAAAAATGGAGGAACAAGTAAGAAGTTTACAAGTGAAAAAACGTTAACCCTCTCCTCTATTCGGGATGCCTCTCTTATTTATTCAACCATAAACATATTGTTTTTTGCCTATTTACAACAGATACATTCAATCGACCTTTTACTTTGAATAGCTCTAACTCAAAAGTTTCCTATCCCTAATTAAATATATATACATATATATATCAGATATCATTAGACATCAAGAAAACCTATCAAGAACTACTTATCTTATTATTCAAAATTTTTTGGTATACAGAATATATAATATTATTTTACTCTTCACTCTCTATGAAGCTTTTTTACTGCTTAATAAATTGAAGTATCAAATCTTTGAACTGGTTCAAGATTTCTTTATTCATAATGACATCATTGAGGAAACTGTTCAACCCCATTTGTCTCTTAACAAGCCAATTCCTATCCAAATTATCCTTTTCATAGTTTAACAAATAGTACCAGGGCAATTTTGGTGGTAGTCTCGGTATATCACAATCAAATTTATAATACTGGCACCGTTTCATTAATTGTTCTCTAAAATTGACAAATTCTGAATACCGCCTATATATTTCAATCGTACTTGCAATCATTTCATTGTTTGTGTTTTTGGTCTCTAACATGATTTTTATTTTCCATACAGCAAACGTATTACCTTGAATACCTTTCACCATCGTACAATCCACTACTTGAACCCTTAGAAAATTAGCTTGATCATTAAGTGGAGTAACAGTCCTACTCCGAATACTATTAGTGAAAGATCTCTTCTTACGGATGGTATGAGGTATGTTATCATGTCTATGTATCGAGTTATTAGTCACCGTGGTATCTATGTCATCATTTTCATTAAAGCTATTGATGATATGAAGGTTCAAATTAGGTGAACTGGGTTCATTATCTTCCACATCTTCCACTGTATCAGATTCTTCATCAGTGGTAATTTCACTATCATCTTTGATGATATCGATGGGTTCAGGATCCAAGAATTGAATAGGTTCACTCATAAGTCTTTAGCAGTTCACTTTGTATCAAAAAAAAACGCATATTTAAATCTAAAATTAAAATATAGAAAAAAATAAAAACATTATTGTATTGTCATTGCTATCTAAACTAATATTACATGCTTGTATATAAAAAACAACTACATGAAGATGGTGTACCTTTATGTATCAAGACTCCAACCATTTAACTTCGTCCTTATCTTAATTACACAATTCAAATTTATCAATTTAAAATTTCTTGTAATAATGCAACCATTTCCTAACGAATATGCAATTAACTTCCTCTATATCAAATAAGTTATCCATGGCTATCGGTATACAAAATTTTGGATCCTTCAAATCAGATAATTTTTTCAAATTGTCGTAACCGAAATGGTAATTCAATAAGATATTCAAAGTAAACGATAAGAGAATCTTATAATTTGTGACCACTTTCTTGGATCGATAGTATTCCCAATTCTTGTCCACAAATTGTTCCTCTTTCACTGGGTGAGTCTTGAAACATTGACTATTATTAACAACGATAATATCTATCATCCACATAAATAAATCATGATCCATACGTTCCAAAATATTCCACCAAGTGATAAAATTCAAACATGTCCCATTATATTCATCTTTGAATGAATCATCTCGAAGTAAATGTTGGCTTATTACTCCCTTGGGGTAAATAATTTTTTCATCATATTTCTCCCTACATGAGTCATTGAAACAAGTCATTTGTAAAAGATTAACAATATTCCATATTTGGGATAATGATTCTGTTTCATTATCTATTAGGAAATGATGGAACAATAACTCATCGCCGGGCAATATACCTTGCACGGAAACAGATTTCACTTGTAACATTAATTTCAAATTTTCGGATATTTTAAATTGACTATTCCTCTTATTCCTCAAACTGTTTGTAATTAATTTTTCAATCTCCACTTCTTTATTCTTGGGAAATTCCATATTTTCTACCACTTCCAATAATTGATCAAATGATTCAATGTATTTTTTGGTGATTAGTTCCACTTTACTTTGTAATAATTCATTATACAATTTGAGGCGAAATTCTTTAGGTAATTGTGTCTCCCAAACAATTTTTTTCAATGATGTCAGCGATGAATTTCTAGTGACGTCTCTATCCATCAAGATGATTAATTTTTGTTTATTAGTCTCATCACGAATCAATCTTTGATCCCGATCTTTACTTCTATCTAATTGATCGATGGATGCCATACTTAAACTTTTCGATATTTGATCTTCATGAGCACGTTTCTCTGCGGGATCCTTTGGTGGTAACCAACTTGGTCTTGAATTGGACATTAATTCTAATTTATCCTGGGATACGAGTACTAAATCTTCCATACCATTGTCACTTGCCCTTTTCAAATTAAGAGGTAGAAAATCAGCTGAAGTGGTACGTTCATCTAAGATTGATTTAGATAATCTTTCTGAACTATGTAAATAAACATTTGTTAGATTTTGTGTAGTATCATGGAAATATTGGAAATCTGTTGTATTTTGAATACCGGGAATGGGTGATGCAGGCATATCGAAAAAATCTAAAGCAGTTAAACTGGGTGGCATCATCTTTGAAGTAAAAGTTGGAGTAGAATTATTTCTCTTCTTCAAGTGATGTATTTTTGAATTATTCTTTGCCGTTAAGAATGATGTTGTTGGAATTGATGCCATTGGAATATTCCAAGTCAAAGTATCATCAACATATCCATCTTGTAATTCTAAGACGTTATCATTTTCTTCATAATATTTTTCCTTTTTCTTTATAGATTTCCTTAATGAAGTTTCATTTTGTTCCTTACGTAGTCTATATCTTTGTGAAGCTGTCAAAGGAAGCTTGTTGTGTAAAATAGCTGTAGTACTATTCGAATGAGAGAAAAATTGCGGGTTATTTTGATTTTGAGGATTAAGTTTAGAATGAATAGAATTAGATTGTCTAGTATTTTGAATTGAGTTTGTCCTCAATAAAGGCATACTTTTATTGGAATGTAGATACGAACGGTCGTTATTTAGATTGTTATTGTTACTTGAAGTAAGGTTATTGGCATTATTTGATTTATTATTTTGATCCAAATGATTTTTCTGAATACTGTTACTTCTATTACTATTGTATGTAGTATTAAAGTTGGCAGTAGAGGTACTGGATGTTTCTGAGATATTAGTAGTATGACTTGAATTCTGATTTTGTAATTTACTATAGCTCTCCTTATTAGTCTTATTATTATTGTTATTGTTACTCATATAAGTGAGAGTTGATTGTGAATCAAATTTGGATATATTCTGGTTGATAAACAGCTTGGAGGTATCTCTTGAACCAGCGTTGTTGTTCTTTTCGTCACTATTTAATCTAATACTATTATTGATATTTTTATTAGAAGTGATAGAATCATCAACTTCATTCAAATCATCCAATTCATGTTCTATGGAAGAAGCGGTCGATCTCATATCAGAAGATGGAGAAGAAAATAATTCAGAAGCCTTGGTAGCGATAGACTCGTCAGAGATTGGTCTTTCATGTTTCACCACAAAATTCTTATTTGGAGGAGATAATTCATTAATATGAAAACTTGATTTCTTCTTCTTCCCAGTTTCCTTCTTCAAATTAAGTGAATCTTCATCTATGTTAGAGAATTTAGATAATAGGTTGTCACTGGGCCTTCTAGCAAAACCTAGACCTATACTATTATTCAATAATGGTGAAAGCGGTGCCTTGTCGTTAAATCTTGTTGCAGGCGGTACATTCGGAGTATTATGGTTCATGCCTCTCTTGGAAATATGCAAAGAGCCCATATTCTCAGTTATATGGTTATCCATGACGGTAGAAACGATCGTAGTGGGTAAGAAAAACTCAGTTAAAACAAAGTGTGCGCAAAAGAAAGCGAATTCGAGAGGAAAGCTACTGTTACGTGGTACAGCAAACAGGTATGACGGTATTAATAATTATGTTGTTCACCACTGCGGAGTAGCTAGCATAGAGTGTGGCACGTTGCTGGTTCTTGGCGGTTGGGGTTTTCTTTGTTTACTTCGAGGTCGAAATCAACTTTCTTGTTTTTTTTTTCTGAATGCGGAAACACGAAAATTTTTCTGGCGGGACGGAAGCGCACGGAACAGTTCCGTGTCTCTTCTGCGGTGGTTTCTGCGGAAAGCCGTGGGTCCGGTGTGTCCGTTTCCGAATATGAATCTACGATCTTGCTATATAGGTGTGTCTGCAATACAGACGCTGTATACTCCCCAGTGGGTCCCTCTAGCGGTTCAGCAGCTTGTCCTCGCGGGCCAGCTCGTTCTTCAATTGTGCGTTCAACGTGTTCTCCACCACGGGCAGGCTCTCTTCGAACATCTGCAAGAGGTTGCTCAACTCTTCCAGAACGAGCGGCTTGCGATCCACGTGCCGCGACGAGTCCACCAAGTCGAAATCTTGGAATAACTCTAGTCTCAACATTCTCTCCGGTGGGGCAATGAAAACGTCTACATTATTATTTATACTATTGCTCTTCTTGTGATTACTGTTACGGTTTGTCGGACTTAACATATCGTTAAGGTTATTATTCTTCTTATTAATTGTAATAGTATTGGCAGTGGTCGTACTTGGACCGGTACCAGTATTGCCGCTATCACTATCCACATTACTGTTAGTGGTATTGGCAACAGCTGTGGTGCTATTAATGCTAATATTATTAGCATTACTATCACTAGTAGAATTTGTAGTAGCAACGTGATCATTCGTAGTGACAGCATGATTTAACGATTCCATATTGACAACAGAATGTGATCCATTCAGATTCGTAGTGGAATGTGATGAAAAAAATGATGTGGTACTTTGCGATGCGAGTAAATTTGTATTAACTTGTGATGCATTCATCACGGGATGGACTTGTTTACTATTATTGTTTCCAATGTTATTAGTATCATTACCATCATTGGTATTGCCGTGATGGTTAGTGTTGTTATTATTGTTATTGATATTTTCATTATTGTTGCTATTATTACTACTACTAATATTATTACTATTCTCATCTGTATTACCAACTGAATTCTTCTTAAGATTAACACTATGGCTTCTCTTTACTTTATTACTAAAATCCATATGTTTTTCACCTATGGGTGTCATCGAAATGTTAGCATTTTGAGCTGAACTTGTATTGAACCCAAATTGATTTATATTTTCATTTGTTACAATGCTACTCCCACTAACACTGACAGCATTATTAATAATATTACCATTGGCATCTAATAATTTATTTCTTGACATTGTGGTCGGTAATGGCATTTGTAATTTCAAATTCGGATTGTTCCTTTTGAAATCACCATTCACACGACTGGTCTCTTTATCATGAACAATACCATTTGCTGTTAATGTTAACGGTGTTGACGTAGTAGAGGGTACGTCACTACTGCTTGAACTAGTAGTACTTGATACATTATTATTTAATGGATGTAATAATAGGTCCTTACCATCACTTAAATTTGTCATTGGTTTCATAGTAGGTGGTGGGTTAGCAGAATTTGTATTCAATGGATGAGCAGCCTTATTTAATGACGTTGGTGAATGGCCTAATTTACGACCAGGTGAATTACCATTAGGATTCGCGGATAATTTTGAGGGTGATGGTGTTCTCTTGAAAGTTTGAGAAACATTAGTAATTACATTCAAATTCGATGTTCCTGTAGTATTAGTATTATTAGTAGTAGTAGTAGTATGCGGTAAAGATGAAGTATTAGCCCTTGAGATCTCAGCAGCAATAGTTATATTAGCTAACCCAGTTTTACCATTCTTATTATCGGACTGTTTATTGCCTGCAACTGTCAATCTTCTTGATACAGAATGTGATGACTGATATTTCGGTTGTGTTGACGATACAGTAAATGATCTTGGTTTAGTAATCGTATTGCTTGATTTGTTATTCAGATGATTTACGTCATTAGATAATGAGCTAGGTATAGTGATATCTGGTAGTTCCTCCGGTATTTCAATTTCAACAGAAGTTGGAGCAGTCGTTAACGAATTTGAGTATTCTTTATTCGCCACATCAGCTGCGAGGGAATGTAATTGCGGAGCACTTTGATTATAGAATGAACTTCCGTTTATTAAATTATTATGCGGTCTTGAAGATATATCTTTTGCATTATCCTGTTTTTCATTCAATGTCTCTAAATGACCGGTGGTGGCCATCGATATTAATTTAGGCATTTCCATATTACTCTCTTCATTTTCTATTATTGCATCATCATCCTCAAATAATTCTAATAATTGTTTTGGTGCCTTGGTTTCAGTTTTCCTTGTAGTGTTTAAGTTTGTATTGTAGGTTCCAGTAAATTTTGCCTGTGTACCTGTCCCCATGACTACTCTACTTTGGACATTGTTGCTTGTGGTGTTTATATGTGTCATCGGGGCGTTGATAGTTGAATTGCTTGATGTTGCAGTGGGCATATTTTTACCCATCGTAGTGCCATGAAAATAACTTTTCATATTTGCATTATTATTTGTGTGGAAATAAGAATATTGATCTTCCTCTTGATAAGGATAATTATTTTGGTCATTGGGATCACCCATCCATTCGTTTGCTTCCTCTGTGATTGCATCTAAGTTGATATTATTTTCAATAATATAATCTGCTGAACTCAGTGAATCAAAATCCCATTTCATACCAATTTCTTCTTCATCATCATCTTTATTCACATTATCGTTCATATTTTCATCGCCAGTTTTATCATCTTCATTAAGCCTATTTCTATGTATATCAGCATCATCGTCATTTAATTTTTTATTGTTATTGTTATTGTTATTATTCATATTGCCATTAGTTATTTGTTGATCCTTTTCATGTTTATCTCTATATAATAGGTATCTTGTTACCAATTCTTTCAGCATAGCAGTTGGTGATGCCTTATGTAGTTTTATGAATTTTGTCTTTAACAAGTCATCAGCTTCTAAACGTTCATTTGGATCTTCATCTAGACATAAGGCAATGAATTCTTTCAAAGGCGCAGAATAGTTTCTTCCTTCCAATCTTGGTGGTTTAGATTTTGTAATTAATTGCATGGCTCTCAAGGCTTCCACGTCACAATAAGGTGGATTACCAGTAGCAATTTCATATGCTGTGATACCCAGTGACCAAATATCCACTTTTGTATCGTAATAAATACCTTCCATGATCACTTCTGGTGCCATCCAATATGGAGTACCTGCCATGGTTTGTCTTCTCAATGTAGCTTGATTTAATTGTGCCGCTACACCAAAATCACATAATTTCACTGAACCGTCATTACTTATCAAGACATTTGCAGCTTTAATATCTCTATGAATAATATTTTCCATATGAATATATTTTAATGCAATCAAAATCTCTCTCATAATGACCCCAATATATTTTTCTTCAATTCTACCTGGTCGAAGTAATGATCTTAAAGAACCACCAGCACAGTATTCCATAATGATCCAAAGATTTGTGTTGTCCAAATAAGACGCATAATATTTCGTCACATTAGGAATTTGTTTCAAAGAAACTAAAAACTGGACTTCCTTTTGCACATCATCCATTTCATCTGCATCAGAATCCAAATTTAAAACTTTTATAGCATAAACATTCTTGGTCTTTACATGGTAACCTTTATAAACGATACCAAACTTACCACGACCAATCACTTCAGTGCGTTTGAAGATGGAGTGGACATCTTGTTCGGCGTCTTTCCTCTTCAAGCCCTGCGATGGATCCATTTAGCGCCGCTTTTGGAGTTTTTGGTTTGTTTCTGAAACTGATTTGATTTAATTTTAGTTTGAGTGCGCTTTACCCGGACGCGATGAGCTGCTTACTGTCGCACCAGCAGAGGTGTACCCATGCTGTCCCCAGGGTTGTGAGTGTGGTGTGTATGGTCCGACAGGTTTTGCTGGTGGATGGGTGCGTGGCTGGTTGTCGTTCCATCCTGGGTGTGTGCCCTCCTGGCCTCCTCCAGGGCGTAGAACGGTTCCATCTATTTTGATATTGCACGGTGCTGGTTCAACTTAGCTCATATTGTAGTGGAGTAGTAGACCCCGTGGCCAAGATCTCATTCCCTTTCACATGCAGTATAGAGTATACAAGAAGTGGTTGTGCCATGAAGCTGCACTTTCCCAAACATAAGGGTTCAGTTTTCGAATATAACGAAAAACACTGAAAATGCAAAATTGACTAAAAAGGTATGCACGTTGTTGAAACTCCACAGGATGAGATTCGCATATGAGTTGTGTCTGACCCTGCTGGTCTTAGCGGAATTTGGTTTCGGTGCCCTGGATACGAACAATGTTCCCGCAATTCTCTTTTCACATAGACTATCCAGTGGTATCGCTTATTATCAGAAGGGTTACAATCATGAAAAAGTGGTCCCCAATGAATCGTTCCAGTTGATTGCACGAGAATTGATAAGTTATTGTAATTCAGATGCTTATATTTTCATCAATCAACCAGGTCTAACAGAATACGACCTGGTTAAATACAGAGAAAATTTCTATTATCTGGAGCAATACTTAGAACGTAGTTCATCACCTTTGAAATTCGAGAAATGTAACTCTATTGATGATACCGATTTTGATGAATTGATTACCTTTACTCAGGAAAAGTGCCACGTGGAAAAGAAATTGAGGTTTGTGGGTATTGATGAAGATCAATATGAACCATACATTGATGCAGACCCAAGGATTATAAGAATTGATTTACCTGAGCTACCCACAGTTAATAGTAATACACATCATGATGAGGATGATAATAGCAATGACATTGAAGATTTGGAAGACTATGAAGATAGAAGAAGTGAAGCAATTACATTGAACGATAACTTTATTAGATATATTATTGCACAAATTCCCTCTCCTTACATTACTGTAATTTACACATCATTAAATTCTGATGAAGTTGATGAGTCCAGTAAACCAGCAAATTATGAAGGTATATTCAATGATATTTTCAGTATCAAGAAGGACGTGGAAAAAAATAATATGATTAAAGAACAACCAGTATTTAAGAACAAACCTGTACCATTATTTGAAGGTATGCCAAATAAATATATATCAATTTTTGACCAGAAATTTTTGAAACAGAATAAAGAATTAATTCAAATGATTGCTACCGCTACGCTTGGAGTTTGCATGTATCAAATTTTCAGATTTTTTGGCCATAACGAAACGAAATCTTCCAACAAGGGCAAGACACTTCAAAGGGACAAGAAAATCATAAAACACAAGGTAAATGGAGATAATAAAGAAGAGAAAAAGGATAGACGCCAGGACCATGCAACCAAGAAGACAGAGTAGTTGTATATTTCTACTAAAGTAAAAAGAAAATGCTCATACAAAATATAAATTCTTAGCACTATATAATATTTTAAGGAAATTTACATTTATTGACCATAAAAATTATCAAAACTTAAATTTTTCAGAAAAATATTCAGCTAAGAAATTTTCGATACTCATAGAGAAGTTCCCCTATCGAAAGCACAAGCAGACCTTTCATGCCTTTGGTTAGAAGCTTAGAAATAAACTTTACACGAATATAGAGAGCAAATAAATGAACTTAAGTGGCACATTGAACATTTTCCGGTTATTGGTAGATATCAATCTTTGTAAGCCTAAATCGGTGTACTCCACATTCAAAGACATCCCCATACCATTAAACAAAACGATTAAGGCAATAGTACTGGATAAGGATAATTGTTTTGCATACCCACACCAGAATAATGTTTGGCCTCCATATATGCAACAATGGGAAAAATTGAAAAAAGCTTATCCGGGCAAAGCTCTTTTGATCGTAAGTAATACTGCCGGTTCAAATGATGATGTCAACTATCAACAAGCTAAGTTAATTGAAAAAGAGACTGGTGTAACTGTGTTAAGACATTCAACCAAAAAACCAGGATGTTATAGAGAAATCTTGAGTTATTTTCATGAAAATAAAATAATAAAGGAACCAAGCGAAATTGCAGTGATGGGCGATCGCTTATTTACTGATATAATGATGTCAAACTTGATGCACTCTTCTGGTATTTGGATACGTGATGGTGTTACCAAATCAAAAAATCCCATAATCAAATTCGAACAAAAATTGGCTAATCTCTTAAAAATATAATACCATATTCTTGACAAATCTCAAAAACAAATATAGAAGTAGCTGTATCTTCTATCAAGTATATAAAAGATCTATAAAAAATAAATTTGATAAAAAGATTCTATAAGAAAGCACTTTTCCTACAGCCTCTGAATGATTTTGCGGTAAAGCAATGAGTAGCATTCATATGAACTAGCAATACTATAGTACACCTGATTAACAACACCAATCACTATACTTCTTGTTAAGAATGTAATTTTATTGTAAAAAATAGAAAATAATGCTCTGGGGGAGGTTCGAACTCTCGACCTTCAGATTATGAGACTGACGCTCTTCCGACTGAGCTACCAAAGCAATTTTTATTTTAACATTTCTTAAATGTCGTCTTTAAGATGTGTTAGCAATCACGTTTTTCTAAGACTTATCAAACAATTCACCCTCTCACTTGCAACGAATGTTGGTACCTAGAAACAAACGCAGATCACTGCAAAGACAACAAACGGCAATCACTCCCGT
This sequence comes from Grigorovia transvaalensis, assembly GCA_003708445.3. Lineage (NCBI taxonomy): Eukaryota > Fungi > Ascomycota > Saccharomycetes > Saccharomycetales > Saccharomycetaceae > Grigorovia > Grigorovia transvaalensis. The sequence goes on along the minus strand of PPXN03000006.1, from coordinate 144,586 downwards.
CTGAACTTTACCTTTTCCAAAATCCACGTCTTACTTTTCGGGAAACGTTTTCGTAAACAAAAAAATGACAGAAATTTTCGTTTTTGTTTCGCTTCAATAAAGGACAACGCAACAGATCACATTGTATTGGATTTGGTTCACATCTTTGCACTACCGCGGTCTTTGATACACGTTTGCTTACACCATGTCACAGGAACAATTGACTAACGATATGTCCAACTTGTCTTTGCAGAACAACGGACAACCTCCAGTGGGTAATAGGAAGAGTAGAAGACCAAATAGAGCTTATCATAATGTTTCTGCTGTTTCAACTCCAGTGGTTAATAGTGGTCCGACTATGGGTATGCCTCCACTCCACACCACTGATAGTAGTAACTCTCTGCACCAAAATCAAAGTTTTACTCCAATTCCATTCAATCCATCACAAATGAACGCCAGCTCACCTTTGATTAATGGCATGAATAGTACTATGGAAAATAATCAGTTTACCCCCAATGTATCTTCTCCGAACGGTTACGCAAATACATATGAAGAACTAAATACTTCTACCAGTTCTCATATTATTGCATCTGAAAGATGGCAAGATCAAACCTTCTATTTAACAGAAACTGTACCTGGCAATAAGCATTTGTTACCACCTTTATCCACCACTGAATTTTACTGTATAGATCAAGGTTCTTGTGATCCTCGTTTTATGAACTTAACTATGTATAACATTCCGGAAAATGAACACTTAAGAAGTGCCACCAAATTACCATTAGGTTTAACAATCCAACCATTTGCACAGGTTATGCCAGAGGAACCAGTTCCCATTGCATCAAGAGAAACTGTTTTAACTAAAGATGGTCAAGAAGAATTTAAGGAACCATTGCGTTGTAAGAGATGTCGTGCATATGTGAATCCAGGTTTTAAAATGGGTTATGATTCTAGTGCTATCTGTAACATTTGTCAAGTGAAGATGAAACTTCCAATGGATAACTTTAATTCAATGGATATTACTGGTCAAAATGAAAGTGGTAATTTTAATATTGCTTCAACTAAGGCAACTGTTGATTTTTTTGTTCCAAAAGTTTATAATGCTGTGAAGGATAAAGATCCTGTACCATTACATTATATTTTCATGATTGATGTTTCTTCCTTAGCTAACGAGAACGGTTCATCTATTGCAATGTTGGAAGCCGTTAGAAGTTCTATCGATTACATTAGCGAGAATCAACCAAAATGTAAAATTGCTTTAATTGCTTATGATAATAAAATAAGATTTTATAATTTGAAACCAGAATTAGAAACTGCACAAGAATTTATCATAAACGAAATTAATGATGTTTTCTTACCATTTTACAGTGGTTTATTTGTTCAACCACAAGAATCCATGAAAGTGATCAATGACACTTTGAAGAAAATTGCTGACTATATCTCTTTTGATAAATATTCTCAAGTTCCTCAAGCTTGTTACGGTTCTGCTTTAGAAGCTGCCAAGATTGCCTTAACTACAGTAACTGGCGGGCAAGGTGGTAAAATTATTTGTTCATTAAATTCATTACCAACAGCTGGTAATGGTAATTTAATGTCTAAAAGAGATGATGCCACTAAGAAAACTCTACAATCTGATAATGAATTTTACCAACAAATTTCCAATACTTTGATGAGATCTTATATTTCTGTGGATCTATATATAACTAGTGCTGGATTTTGTGATATGATTAATGTGGCCAAACCTGTTCAAATGACTGGTGGTACTTTGAAATATTATCCACATTTTCAACCTGAACAATATGAAACTGTTTTGATCAATGATATGTTAACTACCATTAGTAGGATTCAAGGTTATCAAGCTTTACTAAAACTTCGTACATCTGCAGGTTTAAGTGTTGAATCATATTATTTGGAAAATGTTGAATACGGTTCAACAGATCCGATTCTTCCTGTATTGTCAAATGATAGTTGTATCGATGTATTATTGAGATATGACGATAAATTAAAGGCTGGTACAGATACGTATTTCCAAGCTGCTATTTTATTTACAGATATACATGGTATAAGGAAAGTACGTTCCATCAATGCTACTGCAATGGTTTCTGCCAATGTACCTGATGTATTCAAACGTATAAATCAAGATACAATTACAAGAATAATGATTAAAGATGTTATTAGAACTTTAGGTAATTGTGATTTCGCAGCTATTAGACAAGCAATTGACAATAAATTAGTGGAAATTTACACACAATATAGAGCCATCGTCAGTGGTAATTCTTCATCACAACTTGTTTTACCTAATAGATTAATGACTTTACCAATGTATATGCTGGCATTTGAGAAGAGTAATTTGATGAAACCAAATTTACAAAGTACTCGCGGTAATGATAGAGTTTATGACTTATTCAAATATCAATCATTCAATCCAGCCAAATTAAATTTCAAATTATACCCACAAATTATTCCATTCCATGTATTACTAGAAAATAAAGATTTAACATTTTATGATGTCAATGAGAAGATGTTACGTATTACCCCTGATTCCTTAGCCAATGTATCTGTACAATGTGCACACGCTAAATTAGATAATGGTGGTTGTTATTTCATTTTCAATGGGGAAACAATTTACTTATGGTTTAATGAAAATACAAATCAAATGCTTTTACAAGATTTATTAGGCGTGGACCCATCATTACCAATCAATGCGATAACATTATACAGTGGTTCATTACCAGAGACAGGTACTCAAATCAACGAAAAAGCAGCCAATATGATCAAATATTGGTGTCACATCACTGGTCAAACCTCTATTGCTATAAGATTATTAAGGCCCAATATCGATCAATACTACAGCCTTGTTAGCAATGAACTGTTATGTGAAGACAGAAGCATCAACATGATCGAAAGTCACGACAATTACTTGAATTCTTTACATCGTAAGATTCAAGAGAAGTTGAACAAAGATGACTACATTAAAGTGTCTGGCTCCAAAAACCACGAAACTTTCCACCAGAAGTTCGTCCAGTTCTAGATAGACAGCCCGCGTCCAGCATAAATCGTGGCCTCACAGTTCCTTTGGCCACAGAGCCAACGTCCACTAACGGTGGTGGAATACCCACTGCTCGTCGGTTTGGCCCTCGAAGATCGCAATGGCCAAATTTCCGCATTGGGAAAAATTTTGGAAAATTTTCAGATTTTTCATTTTTCGTTTTTGGCTCCTTTTGGAGGCCACTTCCACTAATCAGATCACTTGTTTACTGGTATATACACTAAGTAAGAATAAGTACTTATACAGTCCTTTCAAAAGCGTGTAAAATATTGTTCCACAGTGAAGTGATCTTTACAGTGCACACTAGCGTTTTTCATCTTCAAAACTTGGGAGATAAGGTTTCACCAAATTCATTGAAGGAAAATTTGGGGAGTCTTTGCAAAACTCTATCTTCAAATTATACGAAGTAATTCAAAAACCGTCAACTGGTCAGATAACAACTTCACGCATGTCTAATAACCCATTCAGAACCGAGCAGTTCAATCGATCAATAGATAGTCTTGGGAATAGGAAGACTAATCCATTCTTCCTTGATATTGAAGAGGAGAAAGATGACCGTGCCCATATACACCATACGCGTTCACAACGTAGCAGCCATAAGCACACTACCACAAAGGATGTGAAAAATAATAATGAGAGCAACAATAACGCACATAGGATACGCAATGCTACCACTACTCTTAATAATAAGAAATCGTCGCACTCTGCTAGCAATGAAGTTAAAGAAAGGAAAAATAATCATTCAAACTGTTCATCTACCAAGGTGAAACATCGTCATAGCTATCATCCATCTACTAAAGGCCGCTCACAACAATCTAGAGAATTGGAATTGGACTCAATTGATAAATTAGACCCAACAAGTCTATTCTTCCGTGCGGGATTCCATCATGATGGACCATACGATGTCATTAGACCACAAAGAAATATGAATAATAACAAGAATGCACCACTACTAGCTTTTCCAAAAGATAGTACAAATAACAATTTAGGTGGACGTCATCACAATCTTTCCACTACATCTAGTGACACATCACTAAATAATCCACTCACAAGGAAGGACACCGTGTCAGGTCAACTAGACTCAAAGGCTAAAACAATAATGGTTCATGGGAAATCAAGTGCTGGATTAGGTTCTACTACATTTTTGGATGGTGCTTTAGCTTCAAAGGAAGCAATTAAAGAAAATAATATACGTAGAATAAGAACTATTAAAGACAATAGAAGGAAATCATTTGGTGACTTCTTAAGAGGGGATTTTGACTTCACTGATGAATACAATGAGGATTGGAATTACAAGAAGGAAAAAAGTGGTGCCGGTTTGATTCGTAGAAGTGGCACTAAACTTTTAAGTAGGGTTAAAAGTTTGAAAAGGTAATGAACTCGTCATTGTTCAATATTTGTTTTTGCTATTCGCAATCACTCGAAGCCAAAAATTTATGAAAACGATATATCTGTATCACACTATATTCTGATTTGTTATTCACCCAATTTGTAATTTTATTTGTAATTATTTTCTTGAAAATTATCATTCCCATTAGATAAGAATGGACATTATTTTAGCGATTCAATTTAAAAATGGGACGATTTAATTTTAGCAACAACTAACTAATAATGATCTATTTCTCGTTTTGATCATAAAGACAATAATACTATTTATATAATTCACTAATTAATGAAATTTAATTTCACTGCAAAAAGTTTGTAGCTCACTACTTTGGTTATCATCCATATTTCAACGTTAATACAAAACACGCATGTTTGGCAGTGATAAATCAGCTAATTGTAACACGAAAAAAAAAAAATTACTAGAAATCAATTAATGTTTGTTTCTCTAGTATATACAGAAATAAAAGGTAGTCAACATCTAATTATGTGACGCTTAGTAAAAAAAATCACATACACACTTTCATCGATTTATTTGTCCGATCAAATTTGTCATTCCACGGATCGGAAAAAATAGTAAAAATAACCTTCAAGAACAAGCTCGTTCAACTACGAGAAGTTTGGAACTACCCCAGAATAATTTCAAGACTGACACGAAAAAAAGAAATTTTTTCTTTTTCATAATTTCTTTTTCATAATTTCTTTTTCTTGACAGAAAAGGTCGGAGAAATAAACTGTACGGTTCTTAGTTTCTTTTTAGATCTTTAATAATTCGTCGATTGAGAACATGGTTCTTTCTTTTTAATTATCATATTTACTGTTTATTTGCTATCAATTATGCTTTTTTACAAGATTGCTCTCCATGTTTATTACCATATTGATATCCATAGAAATCTCTTGTATTTTGCTATAACATAGATCAATCGACTAAGAAATATCTGTAAAATTACTCTTGCCGGTTTGTAACGGAAAAACTTGTCAAATATCGGATAAATTTCTAGATCCCGATAGCATATAATGTTTTTCCGAGGTATATTTTGAAAAATGAAAACAATAGACCATACGGAAAAAAATACGTCATCTTAAGCGGACTTCGGCTAAATAAACAATAGACATAAGCAAAAAACGGAAAAACATTTTGAATTTCTTGGAAGAAACGCGTCTCTCAAAAGAAATTTATACCAAATTGGGATATTATACGGTTCATAAAACTTTAGCTAGTAATAAAGACGGAAATATTCTCAACCCCCGCAAATAAATATTACTATCAAAAAAGTGAAAAAAATTAGAATCAAAAACAATATATAAGTAGAATAATGTCTCCAGATTTTCAAACGATTTTTTTTAAATCGATCTCTTAACACTCTCAATAACCAATAACAGAAAAGTTAAGTAAGTGAAATGAGTCCATTACCTAACTTAAATACATCATCAGAAGTTTCATCAAATCTTGGAATTTCTGAATCAGAAAATTCCAAAATAATGAATAAACATGATGATTTCCAAGAAGTTAATCAACAACCAATTGAACCAAAGACAAGTAAAAGTGCATTAATGTCAATTTCCATCTCATGTGCAATGATTGCATTCGGTGGGTTTATTTTTGGTTGGGATACTGGTACTATTTCAGGTTTTGTTGCTCAAACTGATTTTATCAGAAGATTCGGACAAAAGAGACATGATGGCACTCATTATTTATCAAAAGTCAGAACAGGTTTAGTAGTTTCCATTTTCAATATCGGTTGTGCCATTGGTGGTATGGTTTTATCTAAATTAGGTGATACAAAGGGTCGTAAAATGGCTTTAAGTATCGTTACTGTAATTTATATCGTTGGTATCATTATTCAAATTGCCTCCATTGATAAATGGTATCAATATTTTATCGGTAGAATTATTTCTGGTTTAGGTGTTGGTGGTATTGCTGTCTTGTCTCCAATGTTAATTTCCGAAGTTGCTCCAAAACAGCTAAGAGGTACTTTAGTTTCATGTTATCAATTAATGATCACTTTGGGTATTTTCTTAGGTTACTGTACTAATTTTGGTACAAAGAGATACAGTGATTCTACGCAATGGAGAGTTCCGTTAGGTTTATGTTTCGCTTGGGCGCTTGCTATGATTGGTGGTTTAACATTTGTTCCAGAATCTCCACGTTATCTTGTTGAAAAAGGTTTAATGGATGAAGCTAGATCTTCATTATGTCAAGCTAACAAATGTTCACCAGATGATCCATTTATTCAATTTGAATTGGAAGCTATTGAAGCTGGTGTTGAGGAAGCTAGATCTGCTGGTGAAGCTTCTTGGGCCGAATTATTCGGTGCCCGTATGTTCAAACGTACTACTATGGGTATTATGATTCAATCATTACAACAATTGACTGGTGATAACTATTTCTTTTATTATGGTACCACAGTTTTCACTGCCGTGGGTATGCAAGATGGTTTTGAAGCATCTATCGTTTTTGGTGTTGTCAATTTAGTTTCCACTAGTTTTTCATTATACACAGTTGATAAATTTGGTCGTCGTAAATGTTTATTATGGGGTTGTATCGGTATGGTTTGCTGTTATGTGGTATATGCTTCTGTCGGTGTCACCAGATTATGGGCAAATGGTAGAGATCATCCATCTCAAGGTGCCGGTAATTGTATGATTTGCTTTGCCTGTTTCTATATCTTCTGTTTTGCTACCACTTGGGCTCCAATTGCGTATGTCATCATTTCTGAAACTTTCCCATTAAGAATCAAATCAAAGGCTATGTCTATTGCAACTGCTGCTAACTGGTTCTGGGGTTTCTTGATTGGGTTCTTCACCCCATTCATCACTGGTGCAATCAATTTCTACTATGGTTATGTTTTCATGGGTTGTATGGTGTTTGCATACTTTTACGTTTTCTTCTTTGTCTCTGAGACTCAAGGTTTAACTTTGGAAGAAGTTGAAGTCATGTATGATGAAGGTGTCTTACCATGGAAATCAGCCAGTTGGGTCCCACCATCCAAGAGGGGTGCCGATTATGATGCCAATGAGTTAATGCACGATGATAAGCCATTTTACAAAAACATATTTGGTAGAAGTTAATCCGGTTTCGTTAACCTGATATATCTTATGCCGTGACAATTCGTTGTTGCACTCTGTCATTTATATTTATAAAAGCAAACTTTGATAATATTGCATAGTACTGTCTCGTTTATGATCCCATATTCAATGAAGCATTAATAATGACCTTTTTATAAATTCCCATTACACTATATAAATTTATTTTACATTCGATATAAATTTCAATACATTTTGAAAAATAACTGATTTCGAGATTTGAGATATAACAAGTCTCTGTAGCTTATGTGACCATTTAAATGTACCAACATGTATCACGGTTAAGCCTTTATAGTAGGCCTTTACAGTCCTGTTGGGATTGTACATTCAGGAAAAGTTTCTCTATTGTACGTTTACTAAGTGGTAAAACAGCTGTTAGGGATGCTTCCATTCAAAGCTTATCGTATTTATCCATCAAGAACATCCCTACTTCAGTAGATATAGGTAAGAAATTTGATTTAAGATTTGCACCTAATGCAGTTGAAGGGTTATTAGCGGAAGAGAACGTCTTAGATATGCTACGGGAATTGATTGGAACTGAATTGCAAGACATTTTGAAAATTGATCCTAAGGTCTTATCTTATTATCTAATTAGACCTAACAAATTACAAGATGGTGATCTAATCTTACCCATTCCAAAATTAAAATCACTCAAACCAGTGGTCAACGAAGAACTGGAATCATGTGTACAGCGCCTGCAGAAATGTAAATTTATTGAGAAAGTTACTTACAAGAGAAACTTTCTACAGTTTTTCATAAGCCAAGATGTGTTAATTGAAGCAACATTGGCTAAGATACTACAACGTAAGACCAACTATGGTTTCTTTCAAAGAGTGAAAAATAAAACAGTAATCATTGAATTTTCATCACCTAATATTGCTAAACCATTCCATGCTGGTCATTTGAGATCTACCATAATTGGTGGTTATTTATCAAATATATATGAGAAATTTGGTTGGAAAGTGATAAGAATGAACTATTTAGGTGATTGGGGCCAACAGTTTGCCATCCTAGCTCTTGGATTTCAAAAATATGGCGATGCTGAGCTTCTGCAACAAAATCCCATAACTCACTTGTTTGAAGTTTATGTAAAGATCAATAGAGATATCGAGAAGGAAAAGCAGGAAAATAAGAATGATATTCAGCAAAAGGCAAGAAAATATTTCTTTGATTTAGAAAATGGTGATGAAAAGGCTTTAAAACTTTGGGGCATATTCCGTGATTTGTCAATAAAGGAATATATGAAAACCTACTCAAAGTTAAACATTAACTTTGATGTTTACTCTGGAGAATCCCAAATCAGTAAAAGCAAAATTGACGAAGTCATTTCAAAATTAAATGAAACTAATTCGATCACCTCAAAAGATGGTGCTTCAACTATGGATTTAAGTTCAATAGATCCCAAATTAGGCTCAATTATTATTTCAAAATCTAATAATACTTCCCTTTACGTTACGAGAGATATTTGCACAGCAATTGAAAGGAAAAGAATTTATCATTTTGATAAGATGATTTATGTTATTGCATCACAACAAGATCTTTATATGAAGCAATTATTTAGTATATTGGAAAAGCTAGATATCCCCTGGGTGAAACAATTAGAACATGTTAATTTTGGAATGGTTTTAGGTATGTCTACGCGGAAAGGAAATGTTGTATTCTTGAATACTATTATTGATGAGGCAACTAAACAAGTTCAATCTAGAATACACGAAAAATTCCCATTATTGACACCATCTAGGAAACAAGAATTGGCTGAGAATATTGGTCTCAGTGCCCTTGTTATTCAAGATATGCAATCTAAAAGAATAAATAACTATAAATTTGAGTGGGATAGGATACTATCATTTGAAGGTGACACTGGACCATATTTACAATATCAACATGCCAGATTATGTAATTTATTGAAAAAATTGGAAACAGATATAGATTTTGACAAGACAAATTTGATGTTGCTCAAAGATCCTAATGCAATTGTCCTTATAAGAATATTAGTTCAGTTCCCAGATGTCATAAATCAAAGCTATGAGACCAAAGAACCATCCAAAATTGTGACATATCTGTTTAAATTGGCACACCAATTTGTTGTATGTTATAAGACGTTGTGGATACAGAACCAGCCTCCAAATATTGCGGCTGCCCACTACGTGTTGTACAGGTGTACGCAGCAAGTCTTGGCAAATGGCCTGGAAATACTGGGTCTAAATCCTGTGGACCAAATGTGACGTGACTCCAAAGTTCAACTAAAACATTTTTCTTATTTAATCAAAATGAAAAACAATCAGTGATTTGTAATAAAACCAAGCTTAACAGTGGCTGAGGCTTCATATACTGTCTGACGGCACACACACGCACAGACACACACAGACACACACACGTATATCATATCTGATGGATCCCAGTTTGGTGTTGGAAGAGACCACACAAAATATATCAAATTTAGATGCTGAGTTCCGTTTCATCTTGAATGAAATAAAGGTCAAAGATTTAGAAATATACAATATTAGGAAAAAATGCCAAAGTAAAGAGGCCATTTTACAAAAGTTCATCAAACAGAATGGACCTAATGCAGAACATCCACACGAGGAGGAAATATATAAAGATATATCAGAAAGTTTAGCGAGGATAAAGCAGTTACAAGATGAAAAGAACGTATTAGCTAATTCTGCACTTTTCATATCATCCAGGCATTTGAATAAATTGGCGAAGGATATATCGCTATTAGAGGAGGATGGTGTTCTTGCACCACTGGAAGATGAAGTTGTCAGCGGTAGTGAATTATCAAGGGAGAATTCTACTCTTAGTATCAGCAATGAAAGAAAGAAGCGTGCCTTGTCGAATAGTGCCAGTGCATCTAACTTGGCATCTGCTATTAAGAAAAGAAGACAAAATAGAAATGGTACAATTTCTGGGAATGGTACGGTGAGTAATACTAACAACTTGAACCAAAAGGGTGCTTCAAAGCAGCAAAACGATAACAATAACGTTGGCCCCCCAAATAATAATGGAAGTACTTCCAGGAAGAATACTCCAATGGTAAAGAACGTTAGTACCAATGTTAATGATGAAGACTCTGATAATCAAAAATTCAGCGATGAGTTATTTTCAGGTACCGCAGAGAACGAAGAAGAGGATAAGACTCTTTATTGCTTCTGTCAGAGTGTATCGTTTGGTGAAATGGTAGCATGCGATGGACCCAATTGTAAATATGAATGGTTCCACTATTCTTGTGTTAATCTGAAAGAACCACCTAAGGGTACATGGTACTGTCCAGATTGCAAGCAAGAAATGTTACAAAGCAAAAACTTAACCAAGAAGAAACAATGATCCACACTACACTGCAGCATTTATGACTGTAATACCACCTTTACAGACCTTCAACGGTTTCACTCATCGAATCCTTCAAGATCGGCCGATCCTTCGGTATACTTTCTCGAAAAACGTCACGTGACGCAAAGTGAAAATTTTTTCCATTTTTGAAGCTCATCGAAAAAAGAAAATAATCTGAAAAAAAATTTTGCTTGAATAAAGACTAATCAATCAGTAACTGAAAGGATAAGTTTAGGTTAAGACGTTGCTTATTCATTCTTGAAGACTAGTTACATTAAGCATAAATGAGTTTCAGAGGTGGTAACAGAGGCGGTTTCAGAGGCGGTCGTGGTGGTGGCCGTGGTGGTTTCGGTGGTAGACAACAATTTCAACAAGGTCCACCAGATACAGTTTTAGAAATGGGTGCTTTCATGCAATCCTGTGAAAACGATATTGTTTGTCGTTCCATTAATACTAAGATTCCATATTTCAATGCTCCAATATATTTAGAAAATAAGACTCAAATTGGTAAAGTGGATGAAATTTTAGGTCCATTAAATGAAGTTTTTTTCACCATTAAGACTTCTGAAGGTGTTCAAGCTACTAGTTTTAAAGAAGGTGATAAATTTTATATCGGTTCTGATAAACTTCTTCCAATTGAAAGATTTATTCCAAAACCTAAAGTAGCTGGTCCTCCAAAACCAAAATCTAAAAAGAAGAAAACTTCTGGTGCACCAGGTGGTCGTGGTGGTGCCAGAGGCGGGTTTGGTGGCCGTGGTGGTTCCAGAGGTGGTTTTGGCGCTCGTGGTGGTGCTAGAGGCGGCTTTGGTGGTGGCCGTGGTGGTTCCAGAGGTGGTTTTGGTGGTGGCCGTGGTGGCTTTGGCGGTTCCAGAGGTGGTTCTAGAGGTGGTTTCGGTGGTCGTGGCGGCTCTAGAGGTGGATTTAGAAGATAAATCACTCAAGCAAATTAAAAATAATGAAATTAATAATAATATTAAAAATTAATAGTAACAATAGTATAAAGAAAGAGGAGAGAAAAAAAAAAAAAAATTTACGATTCTTTAATTAAATCATACATCTTAAGCATGAATTTGTCGGCGCTTTTTCTTAAATCAAATTGCAGATATTTTTTTGTAACAACTATTCATTAATTTTTTTTTGTTTTTTTGTACACTATATAAACAGCTTTTAAACTCACATTATATTATTTAATTGACATAGATATGATGTTATACTAACATACCAAGTAATTCAAACCTAACTTTGCAACTTAAGAAAAATACGGTTTGCCAAGCATGATATTTTATATTTAACCAATTTTTCTTATTATAAGGCTGGAAGTTATATTATGGTTATTTTTCAATCGGACAATGAATTGGTGTATTTTTTATTTTTAAAGAAATGTATGTCTATATATATATATTCTCTATTCTGAATACACCTTAATTGATCTATGCATAATTATACACGTACACAACGTTCTTTGGGCCTTTCCAAATTAATAAGATCCTATTAACCTTTTTAATACAATTTTTAAATATTTTTTTTTTTGTTGCTTTCAGCATAGTACTCAGGCAGAACCAAACAAATTTGAAAATGCCCCATTTTCAGTGGTTGGATCATCTAATAGGTCACTTTGATCATTTTGCTTTTGTATCAATTTTTCATTGACTTTCCTCAAATTCGCTTCACGTTTCTCCTGCCTTTTGCGTTCAACATTGCCATGTGTATCCTCTAATTCATCTTTATTACCACTTGCTTCCTTGACAAAATCAAAATATTCAATCATTAATTGCCTTTGATTCTTGTAATTTTCAACTTTCTTGACATTTTCATATAACTCATCAATATTATAACCATATGATATACTTGCTAAAAAGTCACGAGTCGATTTATATTCTTTGCATAGTGTTAAGAAAAGCACTGTGAATACGTACATACCTTCATAAAATGAATCTCTATTTGAATTCTGCTTTAATAGAACTTGCAGTAAACTTTTCATTACTTCAACAGTGAAAAATTCATCTACAGTTTCATTCTTAATTAAAACATCTGCCAAACATGATTTCATTATTAATATGGCATTGAATGAACATTTGGTATCCTTGACCAAAATTAAATGATTTAATAATTTCAGAAATGGTGCTAGTACATTAATATCATTAAATATGACATTTCTCATCATTACTTGACGATAACTCAATTTTTGTTTTGAACTTGGACCAACTTGACCGAATAGATCAATCAAAATCAGTACTACCACGGTAGTTAATTGCCTTAATAAGTTCTCTTCTAGAATTTCTTCTGTCATTTCATCATCATCGGTGGGTCCACGGGTTTCATTAGAACTACTAATAATGTTATGATTCCATTTATCATATAATAATTTATCTATTATTTCAAAAAATTTTGGTAAAAATTCTGGCATAAATTTGGGAATACATTCCTCGGGACAATTTTTCAATACTGGACGTATTGCGACATTTAAGATGTGTTTCCAACCATGTGTTGAAACACCTGGGCTAATGTCTTGACTGTTTGGTTTACAAATTGCAATCGAGTCCAGTAGAAGTTGTGCTAAGTTTGGAATTTCGAAAAACACTGAACCTAACGATGAAATAACGCTAATGACTAATAAAGTGTATTCCCTGGTATATCGTACAATATGACCAACAGAATCAGCAAAATCCCTTAAAGTTTGCATAGCCTTTATGTGCTCGTCAATGAATTCATCCTTAGATTTGTTAGAAGCTCCAGCTTCCCAAAATCTTTCCACGGTAGAATATTTAACAAATGATTGGACAATAATTGGCAATTCTTTCCAATTTTCTGGATCATGATACGATTGTAATTGATATAATAACCTTAAAATATATGGTAAAACCGGCACAATTCTGGGTCTCCATAATTCTTGTAACATTTTAAAATTTTCGTCATTGTTGATACTTTGCATTGAGTAATGGATAAACATTCTTGTTGCACGTACTGGAAACAAAGTCTGCCAACGTTTACTTAATTCATTTTTCAGTGCTTTACCTTCATCATCAATCGGTATGGATAATAAATCACTATTTTCATTAATACCTCTTTTTTGGAAATACTCAGCAATTTGAACAATACCTAATCTTTCCATAAACCATGGCAAATCAGAAAGACCTACCACAGTAGATTTCTCCGACCAAGCAATTAATTCTGGGTCTACGATTTCTGCGAATCTTTCCTCCTTCCCATCTAATGAAGATTTAAGTACGATAGTCAAAAGAAATGATTTAAATGAAATTTTCTCATGATAAGATAAATTTGGCATGATTCTGGAAACGACATTTTCCAGATCAGAATATATTCCCTTCAATGATTCTGGCATTAAAAGTGCCATTCTATTTAATTCGATACCACATGCGTATCTGAGTTCTCTTACTGCTTCAGATTGTTCTGAACGTTCTTCTAAGTTAACACCAGGATAATCCATGGTTGCTGTAGTGATGATCTTCTCTAATAAAGTGAAAAGGACGTTATCCTTCAACATTGTTAAAAACAGGGCGAAATTTTGGATCTCCTTCTTTAAAAGTGATGGTTCTTTTATATTTAATGCAATCAGTTGGTTTGAAAGAATTTCTAATTTATTTAAGATTTGATCTAATTTTTCCTTATAATCATTTTCTTCCGTAGAGTACCATATTTTCCATCGTATACAACCGTTAATGAAACATTCCACGATCATAAACTGTGATAATGCACTTAAATAAGGTTCTGTCTTAGTATCTAAGAAAGTTGAATTAAGTATTTGTTGACCAAAAGTTGAACTGAAATACGAATTCAATCTGGCGTTTAGCCAATCGTAAGTTAAATCTAACTTCACACAAGATATTAATCTAATAATATCACGGATCTTTTTTCTGTAATTAGAGCAAAATGACTGATATTCACTTTTTGATTGAAAATCAATTTCCATGAATAATCTTGAAACATGATTATCAATTTGTTCATAATAAACTAATGCATCTGCTGCAAATTGTAATAATTCTGGTATGGCAAATTTTTCCAAGAGTGGTAAGAAATCATCATTTCTCAAACAGGAACACCATAAATCTAGAGTCAAACCACTAACAATTAAACTTGGATTAAAAGTTGCCTTTAATATTAATTTTAAATATTTATCCACTTGATTATTATCATTTTTCACTTTAAAGATACAAACGTAGAGGCAAGAAACCATATCGACAAATTTTTTAATAATTGGATATTTATCTTCTTCAACTTCAACTTTTGGATCAAATAGTAAGTTATCATAAACTTTATCCAATATATCCATATTACTGAAAACTTCATTAATTACCAAATGGTAATGATCATCGTTACTATACGGTCTTGTAAGCAATATATGCATTGAATCTAAAGCCATTGACTGTGCCTTTGAAATACCACTTAAGAAACATTGCAAAAGTGTTGATAGTACATCATTTTTGATAATAACGTCACTTAATGGCCAATTTAGGCAAGTTTTCAGAGTTTCTAATAATCTTATGATATAATTGGAATTTTTAGCCACTAATGCATTGTTTAGTTCAGTTATCCATAATTGGAACCAACCATCCGTATTTGATTTGAATAAAGTCCATTTTTCAGTAAATTTGTATTTGGTCGCAAAAATATCCATAGGGCAAACTAACATAACACATAATGGTTGAATAATAGTCATTCTTTTCAATACGATTAAATCATCTAATAGGAAGACATCTTCAAAAAGGATTCTGAAAATAATTAATGTTAATTCTCTAGAGGCTTCATTAATGCCCCATAATTCATTTAAATTACTATCCATTTCATACCAAGATTCTTCTAATAAGTCTTGTGTTGGGTTCCCACCTTTTAAAGCTTCCCCCCAAGATCTTTTGGCAATATCGACCCATAAATAAGCTAATTTTTCTTTAATATATCTTGGATCATCAATCATTACTCTATAATTTAATTCCATAACATATTTTCTTAATGTTATTCTCTTTGATGAATCATATTTAGACCAATTTTGTTTAATTGCATTTGATAATAAACCTAAACCAAAATGTTTTACAATGAAATTTGTTGGGTTGTTTAATACTAGTTGATACCCCCAAAATGGTGATTCTGTTTGTAATTTAACATTATCTAAAAATTGTTGACTCTTTAAACGCGCTTCATTTGTGGAGGTTGGTAAATAAATAACTTCTAATGCTGATATTATTTGTGTGACACCCGTGGAGTCCATGTTAAGATTATAAAACCAAGAAACTGAATAAAAGATAAAAAATGTGGGAATAGCAAGTTGATTATTCTTTTTTGATTAAACTATTCTTAGTTGTTTACTGCTTGATGAAACAAGGAAACCAAACCAAAAACAAAAAAAAGAAGTTTAGTAGGAAGAAATGGGTTCCTTCTCGTTATTTTCTCTCAAGTAATAGTAAAGGTATCTGTGAACTTATCTTTAGAGTTTGTGGCAAACGGATAAGTTGAAAAGAGGAAAAACACGCAGTCTGTAATCACGAAAAAAAAAACTCCAAACAACTGTTCTAGTATTCTGAGAGGTGGAACTGCAAAAGAACTATGGACAGTGTATTGAAACAGGAAGGAATAGTTAATACCAAAAAAGATGGATCGATATCGTTAGTTCAATGTTAAATTTACAATAAATTTCATTTTTCATTATTTGAAAACTGAATCCAAAACGGAAAGCGGAAAAGATGCGAAGGAAGTGTGTGGGGATACCAAATACCGCAAATTTGCGTTGTAGTTCCTCTGTGGGGGGGGGGGTGCAACTTAAATGGTGGGGCCTCTACCTTACTGTTATATATTAATCTTGTATAGTGTGCTGTAGTAAACAGAAGTGTGATATGTTAGGATCGTAGCAAATGGTGTGGTAGTACGAAGTGAAATTCTTATGGAAAATTTAGCGGGGATCACGTGCCTGCATTTTGTAGCACGTGATCAATTTGCTAAAATTACTGGTTCAACATGATTCGTCAACTTCACGGAAAAGTCCGCGATTTCATCCATTTTTCATATAGTGTGGGTTGTTACAATGCAATAATATATAATCTATGAAACTACAAAGACCCTGAGTTCCTTAAGTTCCTTTATTTCTTTCTGTTCTACCTGTTCTACCGCTTCATTACTCAGTAACTCGCATGTACCAAGGCAGCAGTCCGAGATACGATCACAAATAAAATTTCTTTTTGTCTTTATCCATTTCTGTCTTGTGTTCCCATTCGGTCTCCTCCCTTAGACCTCTTTGTACTCTCTTTAGTTTCATGGTAAATTGCGGACCTAATTCTTGTAACCCTACTCTTTCATTTTCTTTAAATATGTAACGATGTCTTCTGAAGAAAATATAGTCTCTCTGATTATGTAAAGTAATTACTTGTCTACCTTCAAAATTTGGATCCTGTGGGAAAATTGATTGAAATAACCTACCAACAGTCTTACCTAATTTTGTTTGGAAATTGTTTAAAATTAATTCTGGTATATGACTTGTGGCTTTACCATGACCAACAATTTTTTGTACTTCTACAAATGAACTAATTTTGAAATAAAATGTTGGTCCATCTGGTAAATGCATGAATGTTAACCCAGTAATTTTCTTCTTATCTTCATTAATAATAATCATATCCGTGAAATCTCTCTTTTTACACATATCAGCAATTTCTTTTAATTTATAACCAAATTTCCTCTTGACAAATGTAACATTTGGGAAAATTTCAATTAATGTATTGGCAAATTCATATGCAATTTTCCTAGCATTAACATTAGTTGTTAAAAAGATTTTAGGTGGTTTATCCTTACTGTTGAAAAATTTCAATAAATCATCATCATCATCTACAGAATCATGTTGTATGGTTTCATCATAAACTCTCATGGATTCAATAGTTTTTGTTTTATTTTCACTTAGTCTTTTCTCTTTCAACAATGGATTTTCTCTTTCTTCCTTGGCTCTTGTTCTTCTCATCTTATGACGTTCTTTGTTTTGTTGATCTTTCAATTGAGCAAAGACTGCTTGTCTTTTCAACTTGTTCTGAATATTAAGTTCCTCAACAGCCATTTTGTTTCTGATATTTTATTTTACTTGAATTCGCCTTCTTCTAGTGTGTTACGTACTAATAACCGACTGAAACAAACTGAATAGGTCTACTTTTGATTAAACAAATTTCGAACTCATCGCAAAAAATCTGAAAAAAAAAAGAAATTGTTACATGAAAATTTTCTAATTACCCGAACAAACTTTTTTTCTATGAAAAATTTCCACTTTTGAAGATTCAAAAGGTGAAAAATGCAAAAGAATAGGAAATATATTAATGCATTCATTAAGATTAAATAAAGGATAAATATGATTATAAAGTTAAATATGAAATACTCTATGTCACAGAATCAGGTATTATATTAGTCATTAGTTTTTAGATAAGTTGATTAATATGGACCACTATCCTTAAATCTATCTTGATGTCTTAACCCACTTTCACTGCCAGAAAATTCACCTTCTCTAAGTATCTTTTCAAACATATCATCTTTCTTAATCTTACCCAATTCATTTTCTAATTGTGCAATAGATGCTTCACCTAATGCACCTTCGTTACCCCTACCGGAATTTGAATTTGTAAAAATTTGGAAAACTTCCACAACATCACTTATGTTGTCTGGGTGAGCTAAATATTTTTCAACAGCGTCCTTAGATTTGACAAAGACAATTAAATCTGTATCATGACCTTTATAGAAGTATTTAGCAACGTTTGACATATTTAAATTTGAGTTTGAATTGAGTATTTGAAATTGGTTTTTCTTTGATTAGTTAAAATCTTGAATATTAATTTAATCGAATTGGTTTTCTGTTTCTCCTAATTTGTGGCTTATCTTAAATTGCACACAAAATATTTTAACAGTTCTGATTTATTGCAGATCCAAATACTAAGAAATCAAGTTTTACCTCTAAAATTCATGATTTTGAAAAGTGAAAAGGGTTCGCTATTTATATCAATGAATCAGAGTAAAATCCAATCAAGGGATATGAGAAAATTGTAGGGGTTCCAAAAGCTCAACGACCATAATAATCCGAACCTGTCGCATAATGGTGATATTTTTCTGGTTGCATTCTCCCCCCTAAAAATAATCATGCTTTCACGCGGAAAGGAAAAAGTGGCTTTAAGAGACAAAACTTTTCGGAATGAAACAAATTGATTCATCTGTTATCAAACCCACGGAATCTCTCGGAATTTGGAGAAATGGAGAAACGACTGAAAAACAAGTGAATTTATTCAACCGCGGATTGTTGTTCACCGTGGAAAAGATCAAGAAATCGTTTTCAAATTTTAACAAAATTCTTTCTATTCCGTGGCCACGGAATCCGTGGTATGAACGACAAAATTGAACTTTTACTCAAACCAGCACGTGCACATCAGATTCCATTCCGACATTGTCCGATTGAAACAACCCAGCCACAGACAACGTCTCAGAATTGTTACCATTCTCAATGTCAGGATAAAAATGTTTCTGTGATAAATAAATATCATGAATGGGTTCACCCCATTGAATCTTTATAATTTTTCCCAATGATAATATATTATAATTTTGTAAGCTCCGCATAGTTTGAATTGCAGAATGTCTATGATAAAATTGAATCTTTACATTAAATGTACCATCATCTTGCTTGTTATCCAATATGACAATGTCTTTAATTTTACCCATTGATTGGAAATTCTTGTCAAAATTTTTTTTCGTCAATACATTTCGCGTTATAGGGGCAATTGTGATCTTTACAGTGGTATTACGTATATTATTGAATGGGTTAAATTGTGGTGATTTTTGTACTGCGGGAATCAAATCTGTGGATTGCCACAAATTAGTGCCTATAATTTTCCTTTTATTGTTGTTACCACTCAAAGTGTTGGTAAATTTTGTGTCTCTATTATTAGACGACAAAATGTTTGCTTGACTATGGTATGTACTATTATTATTTGATTTTGTCGTAGACCCTATCTTGATATTTCTACCGTTTAATTTGACATTTTGCATCTCTAAAATTGCTCTTTGTTGTTCAATAGGGTTATTGAATTTGACAAATCCGTACCCTTTAGAAACTTGCGTACGAGGATCCATTTTAACATTGGCGAATTCAGTAGAAGGATACCGTTCTTTGAATAACGCGTACAGTTGCGTATTAGTGACATTTGGTGCTAAATCACCTACAAAAATAGACAACTGTTTATTATGACAATTATCAATATTACTTAAATTACTATTGTTATTATTAAGATGATGTCTGTTTTCTGAATTGCCCATATTGGACCAGTTTAATTTAAATCTACGTTGAGGATAACCTGGTACCATGGTACCATTCTTACTAATAGCTTTAGCTGCATTCAAATTACTGTGAAACTCAATGAAACAATAACCAATATTTTTCGTACCAGGGTTCATATTTGCCTTATTTATCATCTTAACTTTGAAATTATCTTGTATTAGTTGTGACCAAATTGCTCTCACGTCATCTTCATCCCATTGTGGGTCTAAATCACCCATATATATTTGACTAGTAGTATTCTGGGTTGTATGAACATTATTGTAACTATTGTTGTTCGTTCTCTTAACAAAGTTCTTACTATTAGTCCGTCCTTTGTTTAACATGGAGACAGATATGTTATCCACCTGATGTGATGACTACTTCTGTATATTTTCCATTTTTAATATTTCAATATATTTTTTTTTTTTGCTTTTTGGGGAAGAGAAACATTAAGCAGACATGAAATGAAATGCAATTTTTTGATATTTATGAATTTATGTAACTAAAAAAATCATTTGATGTTATATACTGCTTTTATAAATGAAAGCATTTTATAATAAAATTTTATTAATTTTGGGAATTCTTTCTTGAATTTTAACGCAATAGTAAATTCAACAATCTAAAAAGAATTTCTTCTGTCATGATTTCCCATCATACTTAGTCTCAGATCCATCATCTTAGTAGAAACGATGTTTCACATCATTTGACACTATGAATAATCATTATTATCGTGAATATTAACATTTTCGGTGCTATTACCATTATTACCATTTGTATTACCATTTGTATTCCCATTTGTATTCCCAAAATTATTATTAATATTAATATTATTATTATTATTGCTGGAGTTAAAATTTTTACGGCTATATGAAGAGATTTGTGATGCCACTCTACCATTTTTCGTAACTTTATTAACTTTAATATTGCTTGGAAAAAATTTATTAATGCTGGATGACGGCCTAGAAAATGTTCGTATATTAGTACTGGTACTAGGATTATTGAGATTATTATTAATAGTGGTATTAGTAGTAGTATTAATAGGATTATAAGCAGTATTGGTATTATTGGTATTCATAGCATTCATACTGTTTATACTACCATTACCATTGCTGTTATTGGTTGTTGGATAATGAAGTGGATAAAGTTGACCAAATGACATCTGCGTAGCTGATGTTGGTGCTAATATCGTTGGAGAAAATCCAAATACATTATTAGGATTATATTGTGCTGTTAACCATGGTGATGCAATAAAAGGCGCAAATTTTGTAATTGGTGTTATACTTGCATTTGATGTAGCGTTGTTGATGCCATTAAAATTGAAAGTATTTATAGTGTTAGCACCATTACCACCATTATTATATGGTCTGCCCATATATTGTTGCTGTTGTGTGTTAGGTAATTGAGTATTCCTTATGTTACTACTATTATTATTCAATGTAGTGGTTAAATTACTATTGATATTATTAGGAATATTGTTATTGTTATTATTATTATCACTACCGCTATTATTACTATCATTATTGACATGAGTATGTTTACCATTATCACTTCCATTACTCGAGATAGTAGTTTTATGTATATTATTTGACATATCTTTACTGTCATACGGATTATTTTGATTGAAAAATTCCTCATTTGTCAATGGTGCAAAGAAACCTTCATTTGTGGATTTAATATTAACATGATTATCAGGAGACATTTGTGATTTACTATTAATGAATTGAAGATTTGGAGTATTCATTAACGTTTGCTGGTTAAGATAACTTTGTGAGTAGTTAAATGGAGATGTAATGTTATATTTTGAATGACTAGGTAAATTCAGATTGGAGTTCATTTGGTTAAATTCATCGTCGTTATTATTATTATTACTAGTATTATTATCCTTATTTGAATTGTTAGTATAGTTATGATATCTATTACCTAAATGGTTACCACCTGTTGTGTCTTGTTCTCTATCGTTATCAGTAAAATGTCTATTATCTTTAGAAGTTCTTGCAAATTTTGAGACGGAGTCATTTCTATTCATAGCACCATTATTGTTATTATCATCATTACTGTTATTATCAGCAGTATTGTTATGTATATTGTGATTTTTACCATAATAGAATTCTCTATTGGTCATTACACGAGTATTACTATTTTTATTAGGATCATTCATCAAATCGTTGAATGGTAATGGTGCTTGTAATTGTGAGTTTCTTTCATTATTTGACTTAGATACAGGAACTACTTCTTCTTCCTCTTCCTCTTCTTCTTCTTCAAATGCATTATCAATAATATTATGACTATTCATAGTATTATTATTTGTATTATTAAAATTACGTGGCAGCATACCTGAAGATAAAGTAGTATTTGAGCTTTTCATCATGTTAGTATTATTATTATTATTACTGTGCGTATTTGAGTTATAATTGGACAAATAAACATTTTTTGTATCAGTATTAGGGAAACCCACTGGAACTGGGAAATAATCTAATGGAAAATCTTCCTCTATTATTTTGTCTCCTTCAATAACTTTATTGTCCATAACCGGATGTATGTCATTCATGTTCACATTGCTTTCATTGTTATTGTTATTAAGAGTCATTTTATTTGTATTTGTTTGGAGGACAATTGTTTGCGGTACAACTTCATTATCATCCACAATAGATGACATTCTTTCCTTGTTATTTTTAATATCGTTAGTCATTATCAGGGTACTATTTTTCTCCATGTTGGTTGATGCAATTTTCAAATTTTGTTCTTTATTAGAGTAATCAAAATTGTTATTTGATAAATTATTTATATTATCAAAATTACTTTGTGGAATATTCAAAACTATTGATTTCATGTGACGCATATGATTCATCTTTTTCCTTGTCTGACTATTTAAATTATCATCGAAAGTAGTATTTGAATAATTTTCTTTTTTATTAATAATAGCAGTTGTAGTAGTTGTAGTTGTCGTAGTAGTATTTGTTGTTGTATCATTTCGTATATTTCCATTCAAATATCTTGATTCTTGTTCATCAATATAAGCTTTAAATTGTTCAATCAATAATGTTTTTGAAGAGAAGTCTACCTTGAACGATAAAGCAGGTTCAGTTACTGCTACTGTGGAAGTAGCTTGATTACAAGTTTCTCTCTTTAAATCACGTTCCAAGGCATCTACTAATAATTTTCTTAGTGGTACACTAAACCAAAAGAAAATTTTTTGCTTCTTTTGTGTCTTTAAACAAAATTGTTGAAATAAGAAACCTAAAAAATTTGATTTAGATTGTTCTAAAGTAGCATCTATACCACATTTTAAATTTCTTAAATCTGAAAATATACCTTCTTCAAATTTTTTCCTTTGTACAATTCTTCTACCAAATTGTTCCATTTGATAAATGCATGCCTTGACAATATCTGTACCAGTAATATAGAAAATATTATTCCATAATATACAAGAAATGAAACCTAATTGATTACTTAGGAAAAATCTTCTTATTAATTGATTTTTATTCCAGTTAACAGGTGCAGTTCTTAAGAAAAAGTGTAAGTTATTCATGTTATGTAATGCTGTTACCAGTTGTCTATCAGTTCTGGGAAATGTTGTATATTCAATCTTATCAATTTCATTATTTTTGGGATGATTATCATTACTCGAAAATCTAATTGTAGTATCATTTCCCTCATTATCATCATCTTCTTCATCATCTTCCTCATCTTCATCTTCATCTTCATCGTTATCATCCATTCCGTGTATGCTGGCATGACTGTTATGGGTATTGGTGTTACTATTGTTTGCATCTGCCACTCTCGTGACATTTAAAGTATTGTTATCGTTTGTCATATTATTGTTTTTCGTCTGAATTTCTTGATCCTTAGAGGAAGAAATACGGTTATGTGACGGATGTTTTGTCTTATCATTTGAGCCCACTGTACTGTGGTTCATTATGACCTGTCAACTGAACTGTGTGTTTGTTTGGTGAAAGTATATATTTTTTTTTCAATTATGTAAAGTTAATCAGAAGTGCATGAAAATAGAAATTATTTTTTTCCAACAAAGTGAGAGAAAAACAATCATTGAAAGAGGAAATCATTCGTCATTTGGTTCAAATCTTGGCAATTTTGTGTGAGGAATCCTTGAATGGGTAAACGTGGTCCCTGCAAGATGCACCACACCATTGAGGCTATTTTCAATGTGAAATGGTTCCTCTTGTGGAACAACGCGTGTGCGTTCTGGTTCAGCCTTGTGAGAAACTCGTGCGTCCCCGCTGCCACGGCGTTGTAGCGTGCCGGTATAAGGTCTGTCTCGAAGTAGTTTTGTGGCCACTCTTGGCCGGCCATGTCGCATGCGTCGTTTGTAAGTTCCCACTGCCACATCTTGTACACTTTGGTGTCAATTATGTGACAGTACTGTCTCTCTAACACAGACATGTAGTCTGTCTCCACACTCAACAATAAGGAACGTGTGTCCAACAGTTCTGACTGGTTGTCTAGCAACATCGGTACATCTGTCCTGTCTAGGGATAATACATTGCCCTCATGATACCTCGATGTACCTGACTTCTCATCTTGTGAGTCTTGCGAATAGAGGAAGAATTCCAAGTTATTGTTGTATGCTAAGAGGAACTGTATGAAAAGACACTGTGGATCCATACACCAAATCTTGTTGTCCCTTCTCACTACGCCACCGACAAGTAGAGTGAAATTTTTGTGTCTCAGTTTTGAAACATGCAAAATTTGTCCATTGGTCTTATTGTCCAACTTAGATTCATTATTTGTCACTCTCTTCTTATAATAAAATGTACTTTGTTTCAAATGTGTCTCTAAATATATGTCATTTATTTGAACCGGTTCATATGTCTCAATGGGGAATTTCTTAAATAAGTCAATAAAAAATTGTGACATGTCAAATATGAATGGAAATGTAATTTGTATTGTAATTGTCCCAAGTTAAAAATAACAAGCAAAGGGACATACACGCCGTTAGACCAATACATTTACTCTTTGGATCAGACAAAACAAATGGAGGAAAAAAAACGTTTATTTTTTTCATTTCCAAATCGCCCTATTAGGAAATTTGTCCCATCGATTTCCTGATGGATCAAATGCCAGACGATCGATCAATATACCAGATCTCAATGCCTTCTTTCAGAAAGGTAACACTTCTGTCTATTGTGATGAATCAGAAAGTAGAAACATTTAGTTCAAGAAAAAAGAAAAGTTTGGTTTACAAAGACATGTGGAACATTCTTTCACTGCCACCACCACAATTCAACCGCTGGAAATTATTTGTCTTCACATACTACAGTGCTAGCAAGCAACCACACAAGAAATACCATGGGTGTATACAGCACACACAAATCATAGTATATATATACACTTGAAGATACGTAAACACGATACCACAACAACACCTCCTCTGTCTCGGTCTGCAGAGGTAACGTGGTCATACCTTCTTAGTAAAAAATCAATTATTTCCATTTTTCAATCATAAAAACTTCACCTATTATTACTTTTTAATTTTGTTGAGACTTAAAAAACACACACAAACAACAGCCCAACCTTCTCTAACTTGTTTCCATAATAAAAAATATTGACGCCATCGGGCAGTGATATTTCATCGAATCGACAATAGATAAGTTAAGATAATCTTTTATTATTTTTTCAAATTTATTATCAAATCCCTATTTTTGATATCTCATCCCCCTCCCCACTTCTATTCTTTTTGTTTTGCTCAACAGCTTCCTTCTATCAACTTAAACAAGACATACTGAATATAACTCTAACTTCAGTACTTTTTACCTGTTTCTTTTGTTTCCCTTAGTGTCACAAATCAGTTTCTATTTTTTGTTTGATCAGGAATTACATAGAATATTGTAGAATATTTTCAAGTTTTTTTTTTGTAGTACACGAACATTTCAAGAAAAAAATAATAACAACCGAAGGAGACAAGGTAGATCCTACATTAGTTCCGGGTTTGTCGCGCATCACTGTATCATTTCTCTACATCATTTAATTCAACAGCATAGATCACCCAAAAGGATAACTAAAAGAAATCTGTTATTGCATTTTAGAAAAAATTAATTTTTTCTATTACTCACTTTTCAAATATTAGAACTGTATCAAAGAAAAACAAAAAATACCTTTCTTCATTATTTAAAACAGTACCTCATCGATAGTGTTGCAAACTTTATATTCTCCAAACCTTATCAGGAAAAAAAAGTTATTTTCTTTTTTTTCTAAAAAACATCGATTCATACATACACAAGTTGAAAGATCAAACTGAAAGAGATACTAAACCCATCTTTTACATTTGTGAGAACAACAACTGTTTTGTTTCAACTTCTTTTTTTTCTTCTCTTATTTATAAATGAGTTTAGATTACGAAATTTATAAAGAAGGTGGTATCTTGAATGATAGATATCAAAAATTGGAAGATATAAGTGAAGGTTCGTATGGTTATGTCTCTTTAGCCAAAGATATTAAAGAGAAAAGATTAGTGGCCGTGAAATATATCTTTAAATTAGATGATGAAGATGAAGAAAATGATGATGATGATGATGATGGATATTATGATAATGATAAAAATCGTAGTTATGATTCAAGTAATGAAAAGAAACAAAATTTACAAATGCATAAGAAATCATTAATCTCATCGAAAGTGAAATCACGTTTATCTAACGATGTTTGTCTGGAAGCAATGTATGAAGTCGATATTCAAACTAAAGTGGGTAAACATAAGAATATAGTCCAATTATTAGATTTTTTTGATTCTTACATTATCATGGAATACTGTTCATGTGGTGATTTATATGAAGCAATTAAAGACGATATCGTCCCAAGAAATACAAAATCTATTACACATATCTTGAATCAAATAATTGATGCTATTGAATTTGTTCATAATAAAAGTATCTTTCATCGTGATATTAAACCTGAAAATATTCTAATCTCCGGTATTGATTGGGTCATTAAATTAACTGATTGGGGGTTAGCTACAACTCATCCAACATCAATGGATAGAAGTGTAGGTTCTGAAAGATACATGTCACCAGAATTATTTGAATCAAATTTAGATTTGCAAGAAAGAAAGGAACCGTATGATTGTGCCAAAGTAGATTTATGGGCAATGGGTATCGTTTTCTTAAATATTGTTTTCCATAAGAATCCATTTAATGTTGCAAATCAAAGTGATAAATCATTTTGTTATTTTGCCGCTAATAGAGAAGCACTTTTTGATGTTTTTTCTTCAATGACTTACGATTTTTTTCAAGTCTTAAGATATTGTTTAACAATTGATCCAACAAATAGAGATTTGAAAAAAATGAGACGTGAGTTGGATAATTTATCAGAATATACTTTTGATGACGAATATTATAATAATAATGAAAATAGTGATTATGAAACTGAAGCTTCAGAAACTATATCGAACAATACTGAACCATCACCACCATCTTCTGCACCAGTTAATTTACCAACTCCATTATCATCTAATAAACGATTACCACAAATTCAAGATATTGAAGTATTTGATAATAATTTACTTAATAATATTCATGATGAAGATAAATATAAAGATAATAAAAATGATAGTGATATTAATAAAGGAATCGAAACCAATAACAATGTTTCTAATAAAGAACATGAAATTGAAACTGATAGATCCAAATTCTATCAACCACCATTTAAAAAGAACTCTGATTTACCAATGAGTAATGTTATTCAGGATAAGTTACATAATCACTACAAAAATGGGAACAAATTTTCCAGCAATAAAAAATATACTGATAAGAAAGACGATTGGTACTATTTTAACAACAGTAGCAAAACCTACTATCATGAAAATAATAACAATAATAATGATGCATACTATAACAAAAAGGCAGGAAATTATTTATCAGCAGACTATAAGAATGATTTAAATTCATACTATAATGATTCATATAACAAAGACCATAGAAGAGCAACATCTGCACCAAAGGTCAAATTTCTCAATAAACGGCGTAACAGTAAGCATAGTAAGAAAAAGTATACAGGTCATTACTACAATAAAGGTGTCAAAATTGAAAATAGAAACAAAAGTAAAATCATTAAAAATTCTAGAATGCCATTGGGTGTACCTACTCCTAACACTCACATTAATAATTTCTTCCAAGATTATAGGAAATCTAAACAAGAACAAAACTTCAACACAAGAGATTTTTTTACTCCACCAAGTGTTAATAACAGGTATATGGATGGCATATTCAATAACAAAGATCAAAATAAAAACTTTAACAAATATAACAACTATAACAGCAATTATGGTAAAACATGGAATAAAAACTATAATGGGTATATGAAAAGCTATTATTATAGTAGCAATAACAATACTATCAATAATAATAGCAATAATAATTATAATAACAATAATAATTATAATTACAATAATTCCGGTAGCAGGTATAATAAATTTAGAAGACCAAGTACAACAGGTAATTCAGGTTACTATAACAATAATAAGCTACATCAAAGGCATAGTTTCCACAGCAATACTGTATCAAGTGGATTTTTAAGACGTGGTTCCACAAATTCCTACATTCCACCGAACTTAAGAAATCAACATTCCAGTAATTCGTATCATACTGGTTCATACAATATTCCAGATATCTCAACAGTTTTAGATTCATCACCTAAAAATGCTTCGCCAATTGAATCAAATATACACTACCATCATGATACTAATGTGGAGACAGAAGATCATGATTCTGATGATATCTTATTTGCATTAGAAGACGGCGAACATGACGAACATGGACTAACAACTAATTTCAATAATTTGAATATAAATACTACGAATATTGCTCATACTACGGATAATAATACGAATAATATCTTGCAATCGTCTCCTACAATTTTAGCATCACCACATTTAACGTTATTGAACACTGATAGTACCGGTATTGATAACAGTTCAAACCATTCGTTGCCCGATTTATTGAAATCTCCAATTCCTGATACACATTTACAACCATCTTATTATGATCGTTCGCATTCGCCATTAAGTCAGCATCAAGAGGCAGCTTACAAAGAAAACAACAGTATGTTTACTAATAACCCGAATAGTAACCATGGTAGCTTCAAAGCAGGAATCTATGTACCACCACATCAAAGAAGAGCTTCAATTAATAAAATCTCTAATGACATGATGTTAACAAATGCTATGAATAACTTGAATAACACAACGGCTGCTGGTAACACACAAAACAGTTTCAATAATGTGAATAATACTAACAACAGGTTGAACAATTTTCACAAGCCCATACTACCTATTAATCATTCTAGTACAACCATTTCACTTCAAGCTCAAGATGTATTCGCTAATAATGATGCATTAATTTTTGAAGACGATGAATATGAGATAGATCCTCATGATACTAATAACACTGATGATAATGAAAGAATTACTTTTGGACCTTATAAGATATATGATAATCCAGATGATAATGATCGTATTGAACGTTTACAAAAGAAACATGGAAGAAAATCGAGTACTTTGCAAGACGAAATTGTGGGCTCATTAGAACAGTATAAAAATAATTGGTTAATGTTACAACAACAACAACAAGATTAATAAAAAGAAAACTAAAAGAATCGTGGTTATTGGATTTTTGATCCAATCTTTTCCAATCTTTTTTTTCCCTTTTTGCGTATTTTAGTCTACTTTGAAATATATGAAAAAAAAAAAAAAATTCTTATATATGTTGATTTGTTAGATCCTTTTTTTTCCCTTATATAATATATTTATATATCTTTTCAGTAAACTTTGCATATTTAAAACAATGTCCTTTTCTTTGAGAGAAACTTACTTTTTCGATTTGCGTTAAGTAAAACTTACCAATAATGCTATTTTGCTCTAGTATACAGTTATATACATTTTTATGCATAATTAAGAAAATGCATGAAAATGATTGAGATTAAAATTCAGAATATGAAAAAATAAGCTAAAATTTCTTATTTCTTACTAATTTTATTTTTTTTATTCTTTGATTTTTGGATAATGTTATCTTTCAATTTTTCATTAACTAATTGCTTCTCTTCATCATTTTCAAATTTAATGTGTTTACCCTTCTTAAAATTATCATTACTTATTGAAGGATTTTGTAAAGCATTAAGTATTGTTTGCCTATTCTTTTCGTTTTTCAATTCTTCTGAATTTTCAAGTTTTTTCAATTTATTATCAATTTCATTAGCCTTCTTGATATAATCCTTACATTTGTTTAGTTCTGTCATAATTTGAGATAGATCTTTCACGTTAATTAATTTCATGTATGCAAACATTAAAGAATTCAAAACATATGCAAAAGTGTTTGTTAACTTTAGTCTTTCTTGTTCAGATGTTAATTGAATTAAGTTATCATTTAAAGAATTCTTAGTTATTTTATTAATTTCTGGTTTCAGTTCACGTAAAGAACGTTTTAAATTGAGTATAAATGGCTTTATATTTTTTATTTCTTCTTCCATGGTTACTTAGTAATTATCTACCGTCTTGTTTTTCTACACGATAAATCTTGAAAATTATGTTTGAGTTTTGAGTAGCATTCATTATCTAAGATATCATCGATGAGCAGTAATTTAAGTATTTGAAAAATTTAGCCTTTTTCATCACGTGTAAAAAAGAACAATCACGTGAGCAATTTTGTCACGTGCTGTTGGTCACGTGCAGCTTACGTCATTTTTGCCATTAACTTCGAAATCCGGTTTTGCTGTAGTCCGTACGCACTGACATGGAGCGCCGTGTACTTGAAGACACGAAAAAACGCAAGGGATGGCAAAAGAGTTTCCCATTGCGGGTTTCTCCGCATATGACAAAAAATGGACAAAAGATAATTGGACCCACATGGATAGAAAACGTGATATCCTCCTAAGTGCCAACCAGATCACGTTTTCCTCAACTTTCTTTCTGAATAGGACAATGCATTTTCTATTAGAAAGTCCACTTTATGGTAATAGGGGTTTTGATTTTTTTAAACTTCAGTATCACTACCAGGTATCCTGAATTTTATATATATTTGATTATAGATTTTTTTCTAATACTTCTTGTACCTTTCTATGGTTTAAGGTTCATAACAGTAGTACACCAAATATTATACTAGTTTAAGAAAGAGAATTTTAATTCCAAGTAAAACTCTTCTATAATATCAACCTAGTGTTCTACATAGTATAATTTTTTTTATTTTCCATATTGGGCTGTTTTCTGCTGTTTTTGTGGTTAGGTCTGACAAGTACATTTAAACCAATTCATATATAAGGCCTAAAAGTCTGCAGAGAGGTTGAAGGGAAAAGAAAGAAAGAAAAAATAACTGTACCAAAAGATATCTTGAATTGCTACTAATACTCATCAAAAATGACAGATCAGAAAGATAAAACTGCAAAAAATCATAAGAGAAACTCAAAATCATTCTCTTTCTTAGATCCGATTTTTTCTAGACCAAGATTATCATCTTCAGCATCTAGAAAATCAAATAACTCAAAATTATCAAAGAATAAAACTAATTTAAGAAATGTTTCAAACAATAATCATAGTAGAAAACATGCTAAAACTGTTGGTTTTTCAGAACTCCATGATTATAGCCAAAATTTAACAAAGCCATCAATTTTTATAGATTTACCTGAAATCAATACAGATATTGATTTTACTAAAAACCCTAAAAACAATCAAAATGGTGAATGTACAAGTAAAAAATCTGGTGTAAACTACAAAGAAAAAGGGACTTTTTCTATCCCAATAAACATGGACACAACAGCATACTCCTCAAATGCCAATTCTATACGTAACAATTCTGTTAATACCACATCAACGGCAAATTCATCAAGAAGTAATACCAGAAATTTTGCTAATAAGAATTCTATTTCAACTTCATCCCTGTCCTCTTTTGATAAAATTAGTAACTTACATAAAAGCTTATCTGCACCTGATTTGGCTGCTGAACTTCAAAACGTAGAAAAAAATCCTAAAGAAATACTATCATCAGATTCGACTACTCGAGTCCTAGATGGGAATGATAACAATGATAACATGCCTATGACGCCAGTGAAGAAACTGAAAAATTTTAAAGGTGCAAACATGACAGATCAGATAACTCCGGAAAGGGAGAATTGTAATAATCCAGTACCATTCCCAAATAGTGCTTCAACGGCAGAAGATGACAAAAAGAATAAAAATAATAAAGGGAAGAGTAATCTCAGTCACGTCAGTGGTAGAGAGAGAGATAAATCTTTGACACAAACTTTACTATCGCCATCTAATTTAGCTAAATTTCCACCAATTGCTGTTGCTAAGTCAAGTGGATTAAGGATATCTCACAATTGGATACTATCTTCAAATTCAGATGACAATATGGCTGATAAACATAGGAAAAAGAAAGATAAAATTTTTAAAGGTAAACCACATTTGAAAAATATTAAATACGCAAGTGACAGGAAAGATTTACAATTTCATAATATTTTTCCAAATGTACCAAGGGATGAAAAGTTAATAGGTGAATTTAACTGTGCCTATAATAAGGAAATATTATGTCAAGGTAAATTGTATTTAACTGAAACAAATTTGTATTTTTATTCAAGTTTTATTGGATTTGTCACCAAGGAAGTTATATCAATAAAGGATATCGTTCAAATTGAAAAAAAATCTACCGCTGGGTTATTCAGAAATGCTATATTTATTGAAACGGTACAAAATAGATACAATTTCGTATCATTCATCAATAGGGATAGTACTTATGACTTAATATCTGATATTTGGACACAATCTACTATCGAAGGCAGAGCTAGAGGTCTGAATGATCTTGACGGTGATGACAGTGAAAGTAGTGATGATGATGATGATGATGATGATGGTGATGATGATATTGAAAATGTATCAGAACAATCAAGTGTATTATCAAAAGAACGTGCTGATGATGGAATAGATACTGACGTTACCTCAGAAGAAAATAATGATGATAATGATAAAGCAAAAGGGAAGGATAAATCCAACAACAGATTAGGTCCTTCCGAACATGCTCCAACAACTTCAACTTATAAGCCAGACGAAAATGAAAGAAAAATCAATGAATCGGTAGTGAAGGCACCAATGGGACAGGTCGCTAACATATTGTTCGGTGATGATACTGAACAACTGACTAAAATTCTGAAAGCTCAGAAAAATTTTGACATTACTTCACCAATTCCTAAATTACTTGAATCGAAGACTCGTGATTATGAATATACTAAGCCATTAAGTGGATCAATTGGTCCAAGTAAAACAAAATGTATCATTAATGAAAAAGTTGATTCTTGGGATTTTGAGAGTTTTATACAAGTAACTCAAACTACTAAAAATCCTGATGTTCCTTCAGGAAACTCTTTTCAAGTTAAAACAATATACATTTTAACATGGGATGACAATAACTCCACCAAAGTTACAACTTACTGTAGTATTATTTGGACAGGTAAGAGTTGGATAAAAGGTGCAATTGAAAAGGGTACATTTGATGGTATCACAGAAAGTACAAAAACAGCCATTAGTGAAATCAATAATATGTTAGCTGGTAGTGGTTCTTCGCCAAAGAGATTGAAAAGGTCATCAACTAAGAGTAGTGTGTCTAATTTACCCAGTTTAGAACCACTAAAGCATTCACCCACTAAAGCAGATATTTCAATGGATAAAGGTACAACGGTTCTATCTAAAGATGTTAGTATAAAGGCTCCAATGGGTACCGTATATCAACTTCTATTTGGTGATAATACATCTTATATGAAAAAAATTGTTGAACTACAAAATAATTTTAACTTATCTGAAATACCTAAATTTGACAAGAGTACCAAACAAAGAGAGTATAATTATACTAAAAAATTAAATAATTCAATGGGTCCAAAACAAACCAAGTGTTTTATTACTGAAAAAATTGAAAAATTTGATATGGATAAATATATTTTAGTTACACAATCATCAAAGACTCCAGATGTACCATCAGGTAATAGTTTTACAGTTGATACCAAAATCTATTTATCCTGGGGTGAGAATAATACTACTTTACTAAATATTTTGACAAATATTAATTGGTCTGGTAGATCATTTTTGAAGGGAGCCATTGAAAAGGGATCTATTGATGGTCAAAAGGAATCTGTCAGAGTTATTATTGATCAATTAAACCAAATTATCTCGACTGCTGGTACAAAGAAATCAGGTAAGAAGGGTAAGGCCACAAAAGAAAAATCTGCTGATGTGGAAAGTATGGAAAGGAAAGACGAAACTGAAAACAAGTCTGAAGGAGAAGGTATACTGGATACAGTCATCTCTACGGTTTCTTCAACGGTTGGTGGATTGGATTTCACATCACCAAAGACACTAATAAGTATAATTTCTATTATATTTTTAATAGTTACGATTAAGACTGGTATGTTTGGAGCAAGTTCTGGTTATTATGGTTCTTCAAATGTTAGAATTATTAGGCCCGGTAAAATAGTTATTGATGGAAGCGAATACAATTATGTACCCAGTTTGAGAACACTGTATGATACATATGAAGAAAATTTACATGCAAGTTCAAGACAGGGCTCATTTAGAGATAATATTGTATTGAATACAGAGGCTACATTATGGGATTGGATTAATGATCGTGGTGATAAAGATGTTCATTCTATTAATGAATATTTATATCCTAATGAGAACGCTACCAGTTGCGAAAATTTGACGAAGAAGCAATTAACAGAACAAAAAAAGGCCAAGGCAGTGGATCCGCATGGATTACAAGAATTAATTGAAGGTATAGAACTTACTAATATGCAACTAAAAGAAATGCAGAAAAAGTTAAAAGAATTAGAACTTGCAAAGAATTAGTCCAAAGAATTTGAATTTACTTTTTTTACAATGACCATTTTCATTATATATTATCATGTCAATCTTCTATAAGTGTTACATCCACTAATTTATTCAAATGTATGTATATATCACTACAAATTGTATTTTAATCTCAGTATCACATTTTTTATTTTTAACAACTTCAAAATCTCTTACCTTGGTATGATAGGTTCCCTCTAAGAGTGTGTAGATTTGTTTCTGTTTTTTCTTTGTTTTTCAGCCAACTGGACCTCGGCGGCTGAATGTTAAATAAAATTAGAGTGAAGAACTCTTTTTTTCTGGAAATATAACTACTTCTAACAACATATTGTAAAGAAATGGAAGAACAGCAAATACAGATCAATCAATTACAACAAGACATTGAAGATAAACAAGTTCAATATAGGACATTCTTAGAAAACCTAAAACTGTAAGTTATTTGCCCTACCTGAAGAGCAAAAAGCGAAATAGAGCTAATTTCATATTACTAACAAAACTGGAGATACACTTAGGAAGTGGAACAGAAGAGCTTAATTATGATATTAGTGATGCGAATACGAAACCTACTGAACTTTTACAAGAACATATCAAACGTCTGAAAAGATACAATGAACTCAAGGACACCAGCTTAGGGTTATTAGGGTTGATCTCCCAAGATAAGGGTTGCAAAATAAAAGAAGTGGTTGAAGAAATGGGGTTTGATATCAATGACTAGCTGGATCACAATACCTAAGAATATATACATATATAACGCCTACTTATACGCCTACTTATATATATTTCAATAGAGATGAGGCCGATTTTCTTTAGCGCCATTGCAATTTGTCCATTGCAGCTTTCCTGGAGGTGAACAATTGGACTTTCCTATTTGGGTAATGTTGACATTAACATACTTCGAAAAGGATCTAACAAGAATTCACACTATAGCAACTCCACTATGACAATGTCTTTGTCATTGTTCATTAGACAATGTACTAAATACATTTATTATGACAAGTGAATTGTAAGTCCCCTATAGAAAAAAAGTAATAAAAAAATGTCCATTGTCTCTCTAAATGTACTTACAGCCTCACTGAATTTTCTGACTGAAAAAAAAATGAAAAAAGTAACAAAAAAAGAAATTTGGAAATTTTGAAGATCTGCAAAAAAAAATGAAGTATTTTTTGAATTTGGAGGTCATTTATATAAAATCAAATCAGATATAACAAAATCAATCAAAACTGTAACAATTCAAACTGAGGGGGGAAATAGTATTTTTGTAATTTAAAAACTAATTAGGAGGGTATATTTATAGGTTTAACATAAGAAGTTCAAAAGTGGGAGAACTAAGAAGGGACTACACGAATAGTTAATAAAACAATTTAGCTATTAATTATGAAACTTTCATCAAGATTTCTTTTACTTTTCCTATTAACGTCACTTTTGGATACATTTTATGTTAATTGCATCTCCATTTCAGATAAAGAAAGGAAAATAGTTGAGAATCCAAATATCAATCTCCTTAATGCTGATTTCAGATCAAGAATTAAGGAACATTTTGATCATGCAAACTATTTCAATAATAATGCTAAGAGCAAGTCATTGTTAACTACCACAAGAAAAAGGCTGAATGAGTTTAATAAAGAATTATTGAGAACCTCACAAAAGGCGAAAAAATTATCATCGCAGAGAACAAAGTTTAAATCTAAAATTAAAACTGCCGATCATGCAAATACTTTAGTATCTGATAAAAAGCATGACAAACGCAAGAAAAGTAATACCAGAACTGAAATTAATCTCAACATTAATAATGAAAATACTAGACAGATAACAGAAACTGTTGCAGCTAATATTGACAATCAAAAGCAGCAACTAACATCTTCACAAAATATTAAACACTCCACTGTTATAACACAGCCTCATCATGCCCAACCGACCATGGATTTGAGAAAACAAGAAAGTTCGATACGTGATAGTGTGGCATTGCCTGCTTCATATTTAGTGGGAAGAACTATTGATGATTTGACCTTGTCTGATCTATTAATTATTACTGATGTAGAAGGTGGGTTACATGCGTTAAATAGACAAAACGGTGATTTAATTTGGTCCATAAATGCAACCGAGTTCAAACCATTAATTAATATTGAACAACCACCAGCTATTGACACTAGAGAAACATTAATCTTAGAACCATATGGTGATGGTAATTTATATTTTTTTCATGCTACTCAAGGTTTACAAAAGATTCCAGCTACAGTGAGTCAATTAATCGCTACATCTCCAGTTCACATGAAAGCTGAATTGGTTATTGATGAATTAGGTACCACTATTCAAGACGAAAAGATTTATACCGGTGCAAGAACAAGCGCTATGTATATTATTGATATTCAAACTGGTAACATCGTATCTGCATATGGTAAGGGAACAGGTAATTTCAATCAAAATAAATTTGAAGATTTTGGTAATGATGAATCAAATGAATCTTGTCCTAGTGACCCATCAAAATTATTAGTCATTGGTAAATCAATTTATGATTTACAGATAAGTTCCAAAGATGGTTCTATTTATAACGTAACATATGGTGTTTGGCAACCAAATTCATTTGATGTTCACCTTTCAACCGAAAATATGATATCTAAGGATAATATTTTTGTTACACCATTTAGAGATAAATCGTTATTAGCAGTAGATGCTAATCTAAAGGCAGCAAAATGGATATCATCAGATTTCCCAGGTATTATTACATCAGTTTTTGATGTTTTTAATGACAATTACTCATCAGAAACTGTTCTAGTATCTCATCCATTTGGTTCAATTGATTCAAATGAGTCTGAAGAACCAAAAATATATTTAGAACAAATTGAAAACCATTCTTGGGCCGCATTCTCTTCCAGACATTTTGCTTCTTTAGTGAAAGGTGCACCATTATCCAAGTATTATACAACTGAGACATGGAAGAGTCCATCCATTTTCCAGAATGAAAATCTATTCAAGACTGCAATTACTGGTGTTCATACTTTGAAAAATAATATGTATAACGTAATGAATACTAACAATAAACAAATGATAAGATACAATGAACCACCACTATTATTAGACCCAGTTACCTATGAACCTACTTCAATAAAGCCAACCAATGATAATGATGTTGTCTTGAAGAAGAATGATTTACAACCACTGATTAGGGACGAATATGATACCTCACTTTTTTTCGGGCCCCAGAAATTATCTATCAAGTATATCATTGCAAGAGTTGTCTATAGAGTATTGGAAAGTGGTGTAGTTTTAGTCCTTTCACTAATAATGCTAGCATCAATGCAAAAATTTCAAATTATTCCTTCTTTAAATGTTCTATTGGCAAAGCTGGGCTTAACATTCGTGAACACTATTGAAAAGAATAGTAATGAAATGATAGTAGACATTCCAAAGGGCGATATTATGGTAAATAGTACTAACGAAGCAAAATCAGAATTTTCTAATGCTGTTGATGATACTAATACCAATGATTCTGCAGAAATTATTGGTCAAAATGTTAAGACAGATCTTAATGATATTTCTGTTGACAAATCAAACCAAAAAATGATTAAATTTGAAGAACCATTGGAGAATACTGAAGGTGAGGAAGCACTCGATAGTAAGGACGAAAATGAACCTCAAACTAAAAAGAAGAGGAAAAGAGGCTCTAGAGGTGGCAAAAAGTTAAAGAAAAAATTAGAAAACGCTGAAAATAATATGGTATTGAAAAGTTTAACAATATCTGAAAAGCTTTTAGGCTATGGTTCATGTGGTACTATTGTCTATCAAGGTACTTTTCAAGATAGACCAGTAGCGGTAAAGAGAATGTTATTAGATTTCTGTGATTTGGCTGATAGAGAAATTAAACTACTAACTGAAAGTGATGACCATCCCAACGTTATCAGGTACTACTGTTCAGAATCTTCCGAAAAGTTTTTGTATATTGCATTAGAACTCTGTGATTTCAATTTGCAAGACCTCATAGATATGAAAAATCATAAGATTCCATCAAAAGTATCATTCAAAGATTTGAACCCAATTGACTTACTTTATCAAATTGGTTCTGGTATCGCTTACTTACATTCTTTGAAAATTATTCACAGAGATATTAAACCACAAAACATTTTAATTGCTACAAGCAAAAAGGCTAATGCCGACTCCAATACTATGGAAGATAATCTCAGGCTTTTAATATCAGACTTCGGACTTTGTAAGAAACTAGAAGCTGATCAATCATCATTTAGAACAAATATGGAAAATCCAGCGGGTACCACAGGTTGGAGAGCTCCCGAATTATTAGATTCACCACATTCTCATCTAGATGAACTATCAAATTCCACAAGATACAATGATAGCGTTAATGAATCATCTATCACTTCCACTGGTTCATTTTATGATCCTTATTCAAAACACAGATTAACCAAATCAGTTGATATCTTTTCAATGGGCTGTGTTTTTTTCTATATTCTTACAAGCGGTCAACATCCATTTGGTGATCGATACATGCGGGAAGCAAATATTATCAAAGGTGAATACGATTTCAGTTCTCTTAAAAACAATGTACATGTTAAATCAACACTTTATGAAGTTGAAGATTTATTGATGAGAATGCTTAATGGGAATCCTAAGGAGAGGCCAACTGCACAAGAAGTGTTAAAGCATCCAGTATTTTGGCCAGTTTCTAAAAAATTGATGTTTTTGGTGAAATTCAGTGATAGATTCGAAATTGAGATAAAAGATCCTGAAAGTAAATTTATGAACATGATTACTGTCACATCAGATAAAATCATCAAGAACAAAGACTGGTCTACGAAATTCAACAAAGAGTTCATGGATAATTTGGGGAAATATAGAAAATATCGTTTTGATAGAGTTATTGATTTGTTGAGGGCTTTTAGAAATAAGTACCATCATTTCATGGACATACCTCCCAGCTTAGCAAAAGATATGGGACCTGTACCTGATGGGTTTTATCAGTATTTTATCTCGAAATTCCCAAATTTACTACTTGAAATTTATCTTTTCGTCGAAAAGCACATGTCCACTGATGAAATGATGAAAGAATATTTTATGTAAGATTTCTTTTCATTAATAATTGGGGAAATCAGAATCAAATACCCTATACATTATAAATTTCATATTTACATTTTAAAATAATATTGCATTTACACATTCTATTCAAGTATCTTTTATGTTTTAAGATATATATGTCAACATCAAACGCTTTCTTGAGAAGTGAATAAACTAGGATGATTTTTTTTTGGGTTATTATAGCTAAATATGATGAATACATACTTGAGATTACTAATTATTTTAATATGCATAAATAGGGTATTGTTGAAAGGGATGCGTGTTCATGTTCTTTTTGCTTTTGAGGTGAACTATGAATATAAGATAGGC
Organism: Grigorovia transvaalensis; assembly: GCA_003708445.3. Taxonomy (NCBI): domain Eukaryota; kingdom Fungi; phylum Ascomycota; class Saccharomycetes; order Saccharomycetales; family Saccharomycetaceae; genus Grigorovia; species Grigorovia transvaalensis. The sequence goes on along the minus strand of PPXN03000006.1, from coordinate 104,251 downwards.
AAAAATGATTTCTTAAAGAAAATGTAATTGGGATAAGTAATAACGAAATGAACAATTAATGTTCATGAAATCCGTTTAACTCAAGATCGGAATCAGAAGTTAGTTGGCTTTCTGCAAACAAAATAATTAAGAACGTTATAACGCAAACAAATGCAAATATTGAGTCAAACCAACAGTCGATTGAAACATTTGGCACATTATATTTTTCACCCAAAAGTTCTTTCAAATTCATAGAAACATTGTAGGGTAAATTTGATCTAATCATCAAAATGGTGCCAATGACATAAACCCCTGTTAGCTCTGATACAATCAAATTCTTGATGAGTGAGGGCTGTTTCTTGTTTGTGCCGGTATCGTTTATTAGGGTAAAGAGTGTCATTGCTTGTAATTTAACTGGCATTAAACCCAATATGAAGTTAATGGTAGTATTTACAGAACTGAAGGAGCATATAAATAACGAAGCAGACAACAATAGAGATATTTGGTTTGTTAATGACTCTAAATCGTGCTGATAGTTGAAGTGGAATAAAAATATATCTAGAATGTTAGCTATATTGACTGCTAAAGGATCTGTCTTGTTTTCGAAAAACTCGTATTTGTAGTCACTTGGGTAGTTGATGAAATGCGTCACTATCCTTGGTAGTCTTACCAAAAATGTAAAAATCAATCTGTAAAGACAATAGCCAAGAAACATACTGGCAAAAAATCTTTTGCCTGTTAAATACCATGGTTTTAGAGAGAGTCTTGTTTTTATTCTATTTAAATTCAGTTGGTAACGTGCTAGTAATTCCATATATTTGTTCTTCTTTTGTGATGTTAAGTATTTTGATTCTATAGTCATTTCTTGTAGTAACTGTTTGATTTGATAATCGTATTTGTTCGCTTTGATTTGTAGAGTTTCATCTGACGACCACAGTAAATAGTTTTCCTTTTGGAATGAATTATAACTTGGTTGTTCTAAATTTGAGATAAGGTCATTATCTGCACTCACAAAATAAACCCAAAGCGAACAACATGTGTAGTACACTGTGGAGACACAAGCAATACCCGATAGAATAGCCATCAGGGTAACACCAGAAATGGAAAGCTTAGTTAAAATATTACCTGAATACCTGTAAGGTCCCACAGTAAGCATCATTAGCATAATTACTAGACTTGATATAGTTGCTACCGCAACTACAATTAGTCCATCTAAATCTAATCTGTCATCGAAAAATTTACTTAATATTGAGATCATGATTAAAAATGGTTGAATCAATAAGATGATTAGTGCCAATACCAAAGCCATGAGGGGCCAAATTAATATAGTTATCAAATCTCCATTTTGATTACTCTTTATTTTCCACAAAACAATTTCTATGGTGACCAAATAGCATGACATAGCCACACTAAATAGGAGTCTAATATAATTTGATAATTTTTTGGAAGGTATTGAATATTCAGTATAGAATTTTTGTACAAATGCGTCTTTCGTAAAGATATCTGGATTATCATTCCAACTAGTAGGCAGTTCATTGATACTATTGGTTGAAGAAGAACTATCCAAATCGTCAAATAAATGACTAACTTTAAACCATAGGATCTTATAAGACCAGTTAAAGACCAGTACTGCAGAGAGCAGTATACATAAGGTCATAAATATAGTGAGCATAACCATTGTTGAAGTGCCCCTTTACTTTAATGGCTATACAATCGTGAGATTTAAGTCCAAATTTTGTTGAAGATGCGAATTTTCCAATTTAAGATTTTTAGGGTTCAAAATGACTAAGTTAGGTTAGACTGAAAAATATCTGGCATATAAATTTATAGGTCTTGATAAACCCTATTGATTTAATATTTTTGAAATTCGAAACTGAAAAATTACTGAATTTTCCAATGAGCAGTCATCCCAACTGCTATGAATGTATGTGTTGATTGGAAGATCCACGTTGTGCTAAAGTATAGAACTTTTGTTACTAACTGTTTTTATTATTTTGTTTTTGAGACAATGCCTTTTTCTGTCACCTTGTAACTTGATGAACGGACTTTAACTAAACTGGAGTATAAAAGAGGTGCTGAAAATAAAGGTGTCTGGAGATAAATTTATTTTACTGAGATAGGACGAACGTAGGTTAGAATTACATGAACTCAATTTAAAGGCCTGGTCTGGTGAACCTGTATATCCTTTAGCTAATGCCAAATTAGACTCAAGTATAAAGAGGAATACTGGATTTATCAAAAAACTGAAGAAAGGAATCACGAAAGAAACTCGTGATTCTCTGCTGAAAGATATTAGTGAAGTGTTTTTACAGAAATATCTTTCTGAAATCATTACCACTGTAAATGACATCCTATCAAACATAACAATCAAATTGGAAAATATAGAAAGTATTGTTGAAGTTATCAGCGCTTTGCATCAAAGATTCAATGCTAGCTTTACTTGTAAATTATTTGAATTATTTCTAAATAACTTTACTGTTCCAACTGATGTAAAAGTAGACAATGAAAAAGATGAAATGAGAAAGATAAATAATACAAAAGGTAAAGTTTTGCTTTTGATAGAATTGTATTTAGTGGCCATTTTTCATGATTTAGATTATGTTGAATCAAAGCAATCCATCCCATTACATTTACAGAAAAAAGGTCTTAAAAAAGATTTATATTTAGTTACCGTGTTGAAGGAAATTTTTGCCTTCAAATTCAAGTACGGATTTTCAACTGTTATTGGTATAGAGATTGTCAATAGGTTCCCACAGTTTTTTGAAAATCATGAGGATACAAATTTTGACGAACTATTAACTGATTTATCTATAAAAAATGCAATTCAATTGATGTTCAAGCATTATGTCGAGGCAATTATCAATAAAACTGTAGATTTGGATAAAAAGAAACATAAATTATTGAAGGAACACCAAAGATGTCAAATTAGAACAGGTAAATTGAATGATGAATATATTGAAGAGTATAATGAGCTAACACCAATTTTTAATAGATTTAAAAGTGCATCGCAAATATTCGTAAATTTTTTCTCACTAGAAAGGCTAAATTTAATTGATGATGATTCCAGTGATAATGACGCTATTGAAAACAATAACGTTGGTGAAAATGTTGGTATCATTACTAATACCATAACTAATGTAAGTGAGAGGATATGGGATAATAATGAAATGAAAAGATTTTATGAAAATTTACCCGATATTCAGGAATATGTGGAAGCGAGTGCAAATTCTGAATCTTGTAATGATTCTGAAACCATTAACCAATTTTTTGTTGATTTAGAATTTGTTGATTCTAAAGATTTGGTTGATAATTTGGTTGTATCATATTGGAAGCTTAAATTAGATAATAAAGCCACTAGAAATAGATTATTAAAATTCTTTATGGAGACACAAGATTGGAACAAGATAAATATTTATTCTAGGTTTTTAGCAGCAAATAATAGGTATTTCCCAGAAATCATTGAGGAATTTTTGAAATATGTGGACAATGGATTCAGAAGTCAATTACATTCTCATAAGATTAATGTGAAGAATATAATTTTTTTCGCCGAAATGATAAAATTTATGTTGGTACCGTCATTTATGATTTTTCATAAGATCAGGACTTTAATTATTAATTTACAGACGCCAAATAATATTGAGATATTGACAATTTTTTTCGAGCATGCTGGTAAATTCTTAGTTAACAAGCCTGAATTCAAACTTGAAATGGAGAAGATGGTTCAATTATTGAAATCGAAAGTTAGGGATAGACAATTAGGTATGAATTTGAAAAGTGCTGTTGAAAATTCATTAAGTTTACTATATCCACCTTCAGTCAAAACTCTAAATTCTGAAGAGAGAGAACTTTCCACTGAGGAAAAATTTTATCATGTCTTGATTAGGAATGAACTGTCGAATTTTGCCGCTAAAGATGTGGCTCTGTTATTGAGAAAGGCGAATTGGAAAGATGATAATGTTTTCAATACATTATTTGAACTATTTACTCAACCAGAAAAGCTTAATTATCAAAACCTACCGATACTGTCCAAAGTTATGTCCATATTGTATCCATATCATAGATATTTTGTCATTAAAGCTATTGATCAAATAATAGAAAATATTGATAGAGGATTAGAAATAAATAATTATAATCAAAATATGAGTAGATTAGCACAAGTTAGATTTTTAACTGAAATTTTCAATATGAATATGATAAGATCTGAAGTTCTTTTAGATATTTTTTATCGAATTATTAAATTTGGTTATGTTAATAATCAACCCACACCAATGGCAATTAATCCATTAGATTTACCGGATAACTACTTCCGAATTCAGTTATTGACTACTATTCTTTTGAATATTAATAAACATACACAACCATTAATTGGAAAACTGGAATTAGCATTGAGTTATTTCGAATATTACATTTTTTGTAAACAACAACCTATACCTATTGAAACGCAATTTAAGATTAAGGATAGTTTCTCCAGGTATGAGAATGAAATTCAATTCACTAGATGTGAAAATATTAAAGATTGCATGATTAGATTGCAAAATTTGATACAATCTGCTCAAACGACTGCTATGAGTCAAAAATCCAAAAAGCATAATAATGATGCTAGTATGAAGAAGGCATTGAAAGTTGTAAAAAAGGGAGACGAGGAAGGTGCTGATGATGATGATGATGATGATGATGATGATGATGATGATGAGGTGGAAGATGAAGAGGAAGATGAAGAGGAAGATGAAGAGGAAGATGAAGATGAGATTGAAGAAGATGAACCACGATATAACGAGGCAGAAGATGAACCAGAAGGTTTTGAATTTGATGAAGAAAGTGATGATGAAGACAGTGGTGACAATAGTAGTGATTATGATACAGATTCAGATTCAGATTCAGATTTGGAAAGTTCCGAAAGCTCGGAAAGTTCGAGTGAAGATGATAGTGATGATGATTCCGATGATGATGAATTTAGAGACATTGATGTTGACAGGGAGGCAGAGTTACAAAGGATGTATAGAGAATATGAAAGCAAATTGAAAACCAGTGAGGAGATAAAGATGGAAGCAGAATTAGAGAAGCAATTCAATCAATTGATGCAAGAGTCTATGGATGAAAGAAAATCAGAAAAGATTACCACTAGTTCTATTCCAGTTATGTCGGTATCCAATAGTTATAACGAAAGGACGGGTGAATTGGCAACTAATAAGGCGATAAGTAATAATAATAATAATAATAATAGTAATAGTAATAAAGTTTCGTTTGCATTTTTAACTAAAGCTGGTAAGAAGACAAGTACCCGTAAAGTGAATTTGCCCAGTAATGTAAAATTTGTTTCCAATGTGTTAGAACAAGAGGAAAAATTGAGGGATGAAAGGGAAAAGATTAAAAACATTGTTTTACAAAGAAGTTTTGATTAGTTGGTACTCATTATCTTGTATGTATATATATATATATATATATATAGTAAAACTTATTCTACCTTAACCATTATTAAAGTTATATCATCTTCTTTACCACCTTTATATAGTTTTCCTGTCATTTTTGAAATTTCTTGTGCAAATACAGATGGGAAATCTGGATCTTTACTGATTTTAACCACGTTATTTACAAGTTCTTTAGAGACAGATTGCAAATCTGAATTTATTTGTTTCTCATTATCATTTAAGAAAATTTCAATATCTTCCACGGCGATATTATCAGTGACACCATCTGTGGCCAAGATCACTATATCGTTTTTCGCCAATTGGAACTCATATTCGTCCGCGTCCCTAGGTAAATTTTGAATGTATGATCTACCGGTTCTTTTCGCCTCCTTTGCCATTTCTTCTGGAATAATGGAAAGTTGATAAGGTGCGTTGAACCCAACAGTTTGGGATTTAGTTTGGAATACCACTTTAGAGTCTCTAAAGACACCACACCATGAATCACCTAAATTAGCAACATTTAGTTTACCATTTTTATCCATATGAGCCACTACTGCAGTGGTACCCCCCACTTGCACAATTTTATCATTCTTGATCTTATCATAACCATCTTGTATCAGTTGTTTTGGGGAGATAGTAGTATCTTTCTTCTTAGATACACCATAGATGGTAGAAGCGATAAATTTCATAGCGTTACATAGTTCTCTAGAGATGGCACTTGAATCGAACCCATGTTCAGCCCACCCACCTACACCGTCAGCGACACCAGCAAATATATCGAACCCGTTGGTGTCAGTAAGGAAGAAATTGTCTTCACCTGTTGGTGATGACAGTGAAGATTTCAAATTCTGGTAAATTTGGTCATCTCTATCCTTTGGTTGGAACGCTACGGCTGTCTTGTACGAGAAGGGCGTACTAGCATCGTTGGTACTTCCTTGCTGGTAGCTGTAGTTGTTGTGGTAGCTATTAGCGTTCTGAGAGTTGTTTACAAAATATCTTCTCGATATTTGGTTGAACTGTTTGTTCAGTATTGCATATGGGTTAGCGACTAGAGGGAGATCGGGTATTAGTAATTGGAGCAGCAGGGAGGAGAGTAGTGTGAGAAAGACAAAGAAGAACATACCGTACAGCGTTCTGGACGTGAGTCTGGCAGACCGCCAGCCGTTTTGGAGGAACATCGTTGGAGGTTTGTGTTTGGTCGCAAAGAGAAACACAAATTTCACCTTAAATCGCAGGCCGGTGGGTGGGCTGGGTGGTGGGCTCGTAGGCAGGTGTGTTCTTTCTTTTCTGCCAGGAATGTTCTGCCTACCGCCTGCGACGTAGACGGACAAAATGGAAAAATGAGCCTAGTGGTTTGGTTTCTACCCTCGAACCAGCAGGAAGACGATGTCCAACGAGTTGAGGAAATCTCTGTTGTTGAAGCAACTGGGACAGGACACCGCAGAGGACGACGCAGAAGAGGCAAACACGCTGCCATCCCTGCCCAGTCTACGGAAGTCGAAACCAACTAGAGGTAATACCGATCTGCCATCTTCATCGAGAAGTTGGGACGAGTTCTTCCAACATAACGAACACGTACAGTTACAAGACATCGGCTATGATTTTAACTACTACTACAGTCTCCCCACTTCTCTGGACGCTCCATCAATCCCGGTTTTCATATTCCACCATGGTGCTGGCTCATCTGCCCTAAGTTTCGCCAATCTTTGTAAGCAACTGTGCGATAAATTGCAAGGTAAATGTGCTTGCTTTGCCTTCGATGCTAGAGGCCATGGTCAAACTAGAATCATAGATCCAGGAAATAGGGACTCAGTGAAAGATTTCACTCGCCATTCTTTCGATACTGATTTTACTAACATTATCACCCACTTTGTAAATAACATACTGGCCGATTCAAATATACCTAACGCCAAGATCTCAATCATTCTCATAGGTCATTCACTCGGTGGGAGTATCTGTACCCACACTTTCCAAAACTTGAACAATGAAATTAAGGCAAAGATAATTGGTATAGCAATGCTAGATATAGTTGAAGAAGCCGCAATTAAAGCTTTGCAAAAGGTAAACCAATTCTTGAATTCTACTCCAAACGTTTTCAATTCATACCAAGATGCCATAGAGTGGCATGTATCACATCACTTATCGAAATTGAGGGAAAGTGCAGAAATTTCCATACCTGCCTTATTTACAGAAACCAAATCAGGTAAAATCATGAGAATCACCAATTTATCAATGTTTACTCCGTTTTGGGATACTTGGTTCATTGGGTTGTCTCATGAATTTATCAATACTCCAACATCAAAGTTATTAATCTTGGCTGGTAATGATAATTTAGATAAAGAATTAATTGTGGGTCAAATGCAAGGGAGATATCAATTAGTAGTTTTCCAAGATTCAGGTCATTTCATACAAGAAGATGCACCTTTGAAGACAGTAGTCACATTGATTGATTTTTGGAGAAGAAACGATAACAAAAACGTCGTCATTAAAAGTAATTGGGGGAAATAAAATAATAATAATAAAAATAACTTGTATATATATATATGTTTTTGCTGTACTATTCTATAATTTAAGGATCTGTCAGTTTTTTAGTTTAGTCAACACTCATAATATCCAAATCCGAGGACTTACCTTCACATTGAGCAACAACTAAATCAATTTTCTTACTAGCCCATGTAAATCTGGGATTAATCAAAAATGGTCTTAAATCAAATCTGTTATCATCTGGTGAATATTGTTCCGCATGATAGCTGGGTGTTAATACAGTTTGCTTATGTCTATTTATCGCATAAAAGAAGAAAAATTTCTTAACTTTATCAGCAACTTCTCTTGGTGTTAAGTTTGGTGTCCAATCATGTAGCAATTTTAAAAACATAGAATATGGACCACATTTCTCAACTTTCCTTAAATAACCAAATATACTTAACTCTTCATATGTCATCCCCATATCAATCTCATCAGATTGGACATAATCTTTTGTAATTGGTTCTAACTCAGCAGTGGGAGTTGCATGCAAAAATTCATCTAAAATTGGCATTTCAAATTTTGTAGATGCATACGCTATAAATCTTTTCAAATCAGTCTTAGAAATACCACCAATTGGGTTAATATCTGCTGATGAACAATCATATTTGGTTAAATAACCTCTTAAACATTCATCCACATTGGCACTACCTAGGACTAATAACCCACCAGAATTTTTGATTCCTCTAACCCATGGTAATAATTGAGCAAAAAGATATGCCAAGACCATTCTTAAACGAGCTTGAATATTTTGTAATGCTAAATTTTCAATCTGAGAACCACCAAAAACTTTAAAAATTGGTTTCTTACCAGTAGCTACTTCAAATAATGAAACAACGCTAGTGACTAAACTATCCATATTTAAATCAACATGATATGAGCCAATCTTCTCAGATAATTCACGGGCTCTTGATCTAGTTTCCTTGGATGAATGTTCTGTACCCATAAAAGTTGTATGAAATATCTTAGATGTAATATCTTGTGGGGTTTCAGGCAACCAATCATCAGAACCACGGCAAATCTTTCTCACATCTGCTATTACTTGTTCATTGCCCTGCTTCACTTCCTCTACCACAATAGTACACATAGAATAAACAATCATTGCTGTAGCACATGAATCAATACCACCGGATAATGGTAAGAAATAACCTGTACCGTTACAACGTCTTATGTAGTCCCATAACCAACAGGCTGGTCCTAACGCAATTTCGGCCTCTGCTGAATGGTAGAATATTTCACGTGGTTTGGTGGGTACAATGGTGGGATCAAATCTTTGCTTCATAATACATAATTCAGTGGGTACATCAATTCTCTGGTATCTCGTATTAGAAGTACTTGCTTGTAAACTACGAGACATGATAGCAGCACGGTATGTTCTCACTTCTTCTAAATCCACAGTGGCAGTAACAACCTCGACATCCTTTAAAGAAAACTGAGAACCTTGAGCAACAATCTTACCATTGACTGCAATTAATGCACAACCATCGTAGTACAATCTATCACCATCACAACCTTTTTGATTAGCATATAAATAAATACCACCACATCTATTAGTAGCGTTTAAAATCAAATCAATCCTCTTATTCAACTTACGTAACTCATGATGAGAACCAGATGAATTTGTGAATATTTCGACCCCATCTAGGGACATATCGATATGTGGTGGTTGAGCAGTAAAAAGTTCTTCACATGTCTCTGCACCTAAACAAGTATCTAAGGTATTGATTACTGCATCACCAAATGGAATCACAGTTTGACCAGTAATTTTTTGTATTTCTGGAGGTAAGACAAAATCTTCCACCTTGGTTGGTTTCATCCATGGTGTGAAAAATCTCATCTCTCTGTAATTTCCATCATTAGCCAACCACAATTTGGGTCTAATGAAAAGAATCTTACCATCTAATGACAGTAATCTACAATTGTAACGAACATTTTTATGAAGAACAGGCATACCTATATCTAACACTAACCCATGTGTTTCTGGCTTCTTAATAATCTGGGCGTACATTTCCCATGAATGCAGACATAGGTCATTCTCAAGGAAATGGTCAAGACAGCCATAACCAGTAATTTCCAATTCGGGACCCACACGTAAACGGGCACCTCTCTCCTTAGCAATTCGAATCGATTCCAGGATACGATCTCTGTTACCTTCAAAATCTAGAGCCCATTGGTTCAGATTACAAGTGGCTACCGTGATTAGCTGAGACATCGCCGTGATACTTCACTTCTTTATTCGATTTCTTATTTTTCATTTTTTGTCATTAATAAAATAAATATCGTCTATATTTTATACAAAATATACGCAAACTCAATAGAATATATATCAAGTTCTCAATTTCACCAGAATGGTGTGATGTTAGACCAATCGTTACGTCTTCTCTTCTCCCAGTAACTGTTAGCGCCTTGTTTGTACTTCCAGGTGTTTGTGGAAATGGACTGCACAAAGAATCTCGGTTTTACGTCGCTATTATTTTGGCGTCTCTCACGTTGTTCCATCTCTAATTTCAGCTTCAATCTCTCTGCTTCTTCAATATCACCATTTTCATATGCTCTCACATCAGGTCTGAGTCTAGAGTCTGTAGGTGGTAGCTTTTCTTTCTCCAATGCGGTTATCTCATTCAAGTTTGCCGTAAATTTCGTGTAACCATACTTCGACTTAGAGTTGTTAACTAATTCACCACATTTCCAAATATTTTTACCTGTCTTGCAATCCTTTATTTCACTTGTCCATTTACCTTCTAAGACTTTAACTTGTTTCTTACCCTTATGGTCGGTTAGTAAACCAACAATACCTTCTGATCTACCACCAAACATACCAGTTTTCTCAAATGATATGGTCACTTTCCCTGATTTGGACGATATAACATCAAACTCATTTGCTGGTTCCAAATATCTTTCTCCAGCAATTAGGTTTTTCAACATTATGGTTGGTTGACTCCATTCAAAAGTTTCGCCAGTGCTCTTAACAGTCAAGAGCAGCGTACCTTCGTTATTCAATTCAACTGATTTACCCCAAAATTTTTGAACGGGCGTCACGGTATAATTACATTCCCACTCTTCAGAATCTGCATGGAATGCAAAAGTTTGTGGTTTGTGTGAAACTTTTTCAGCGATTAATCTAAATCCCATATCTTCACGTACTAGTTCAAAAGTTTCACCTAATAATGGATTAAATGGTTTCCTGATGGCTCTTGTCTTATCACGATATATAGATAAGAATGAAGTGGCAAATGCAGAAACTAAAACTATTGGTTCAGGGTGATTCTTCAACTGTGATAGAATGGGTGCGTATTCAAAGGATTCAGAAATAACTTGCAGAATAGTTAAAGGTTCATTTGAAGTCACTGGCATAGCTATTGATGACAGATCTTTACCCACATTTTTTCTTAAAAATGATAATAAGCTTGGTGGGTAGGTTGTGGTAGGTTTAACATCATTACGACGTTTAACTTGATTCTTATATGGTAGTGGATATAAGTCATTCGTAGATGCATTGGAGGAAGATGTAGATTCTTCACTTTCACTTTCTGTAATAGATAATAATGGCGGGATATCATCTGTATTTAATCTACTGAGTACATGAGGCAAATCTGCACCAGTGATATCGATTGGAGATTTTTCGCCAGGCGTAAAAGATCCAAACTTATCGTGATTATTGTCATTTAATAAATTATCATCTAGAATGATTACACCACGATTAACTTCCTCCTCTGCATCAAAAAATTCTTCAGTGTCACTAAAAGCAGATTTTAAGGATGGTGTAAATTTCTTCCTCATTAATTTAGATAAACGAGCATGATCTTCAGCTAAAACTTTACTTTGATTCATAAATTGTTGGAACAGATCTTCCAAATCACTCAATCTTTGATATAATTCATGTTCCTTGCTTCCAACGTTAATTTCATCAAATGTAGGCGTCGGTAGGGAGTCTGTTGAATTTCTTGGCAATGCTGGACTCATTAATTTGATCTTACTATATGCAAAAATTGACGACGAGGAAGATGATCTACGCTTTTTATATGGGAAATTATTTGGAATTTGCGAAGAATGAGGTCTATAAAGTAAAGAATCATCTTTGCATTGTTCTAAACGTTGTTGAATCAATTTTAAATTTAAATCAAAATCTGCATAAGCTTCGTTTGGAAGTAATGAGTAAGTATTCCCATTTAAAGTGGCACCCAGTGATTTCTGTTCATGAGATAATGCTGACCTGAAATCATCATTTATAGTACTCTCATTCTTCAAGTCATCTGCATCCAATAGGTCATTTTCATGTGATGGTACTGCTGTTTCTTCATTATCGAAACAGTCTTGTAATGCGTCCACCCATATTTTCCAACTAGTACTATCTCTCGTTTTCAAAGCCCAGATTTCCATACCAGAATCGATGATAATTAATCTATCCTTCTTGTTTGCACTTACTGTAGATAAATTAATGACGATCTCCCCTCTTCTAGTTTGATTATGATCATTCATAAAATACGATAAAGTACCGTACTTAAAATCCAATGTGAAAAATCTCCTCTTAAAGCCTTGAAGTTTCCTTCTTCTCTTTTTCAATAAATAACCTTGAAGATATCTACCTTTACCGACTACTAGTGGTGCATCTCTCTGTGGTGTTGAACCAAATGCACTAGAAGTGGGTGATGGGTCTGAACGTGTGCTTAACATCGATCTTGTATCATCGTCTATCACACTTGCGTTAAATAAGACTTTCTTTTTAATATTTTTGGACAAAGTATTGTCTAGTACAAATCCATAATAGTAATCATTATCGGTGACTTGAATTATATCTTCTAGAAGTTTATTACCATCGACATGGCCAATCCATTTCACTAAAGTAAATCCAGATGCTTCTAGACGTGCACGGATGGTACCTTCTTGAGATTGTTTTTGTATGTTACTTATAGATAAAGATGACGATGACGATGAGTTTTCATCAGTATTAGCACTAAATGAATTTGATCTACGTTGTAATGCCCTACTGGCAAAATCTAAGACTGCTCTAGTATTAGGAGCAATATGAACCGAGGTAGTATGATCTTCCACAGAACTTTTTGGTTTCTTATATATACCAATTTCAATTGACTTCTTTAAAGGTTTAACTTGATAATTAATGATATCTCCACGACTACATTTCACCCAACGCACAACAAAGGATCTGTTCTGAATATCTATGGTTTCCATATCTATAGCAGTAGTATTTTACAATTGAGTGCAAGTATATATCAGATTGGAATGAGTTTTGTAGTTTGTCGTTTAACCAGCTGGTTTCTTGGCTTTTCACTAAAAAAAGTAAACTTAAATTTATTCTTTCAAAGAAATAGATCGACGTCGAATGAATTGCTAGTTTGCCAGCTGTAAAGTGATGTAGCAAATGTAATGGCTGTCAGCAGGACAGGGTATCTGAAGAAGAAAACGCCACAGATAATTGGCACTTCGCTGGCAGTTGAAATGAGTTTGTTTCAATAATGGAATTTTTCAGTGTTGAAAAACGACTTCCAAAAACGGCCCTCGTTCCCGCAGAAGTTCTTCTTTCCTGCAAGATCTCGTTTAGTCGTTCCATTTACCCTTTGCGTCGATGTGCTCAGGATCTTCGATGCAAATCAGCAAGCGGTTTCTGAGAAGCCGTTATATAAGTGCTATATTAGTACTTCTTCTCCTATATGGACAGATCTCTCAAGAGCCGTATCGTGTGATATAGAGTCCCAACGCCTTTATGGGAAATAAGAATCTGTAACTTGGATACTCGATACCGCATGAATGATTAAATACTCCTTCTACATCTTCAAACTTCCATTCACCATGGACAGTCTGTCTCTGCTTGATAATTTGAATACCACGATCGATAACGGATTTATCCGGGTATTGAGCTAGTAATAATGCTATCACAGCCCAGGAAGTTTGCACTACAGTGGATTCATAACGCTTTACATAGCTGTGTAAATCACTTGATTTTAAAGACTCACCCCAACCACCGTCTTGCAACTGCTTACTGACTAAAAAATCGCAACCTTTACGAACCACTTCGGAATCAGTATACGTTTCACCTACTGACTCTAGGGCCTCCATGGCAAACATACCAGCATATGTATAACAAACCCCCCAACTACCATACCAACTACCATCTTCACCTTGCGCGTTCTTCAAATATTCTATAGCGATCTTGATTCTGAATGATATTTCATCTTTTCTATAATTATGATATTTTTGAAAATATGTTAATCCAAGTATTGACGAATCTGTACACTCGACATAAGGGTATTCAACCATTATATTACCAAACACTTCAGCCGGATTCAATTTTTCCATCATTAATGGTGCTTTGATTTTTTCATAAGTGGCGAATGATCCATACTCAAATGATCCTAAATTTTGTAAATCTAGTAACACATCAATACCTTGATGTAAATTTTTCTCATCAATTTCATCATGAACATCTTTATAAAATTTAGAATTTTGTACCATGATAATAGCTTTGATAGCTTCTGCTGTACAATCTGAAACTGTGTAACCTTGCGTCTTTGTAGAAAATCCCCATGCACCTTTCCTCTTGTCTCTAAATGATCCAGGTAAACATTCAGTATCAAATTGGGATCTCATAAGAAATCTGAAAGCAGCTACAATTGTATCATAAAATTCAGGCTGTTCAGCTAATCCTGCAACAAAAAGGTATTGAATGGCAAATGCACAATCCCAAACTTGAACACCATTCGTACCCATAACCGTCATACCTTGTGGACCATGAAATAAAGAATCTTTGAATCTATCTTGAAATTTATTAAATTCAATGGATTCTTTACCTTTTTCAATTAGTGTCACTAATGCACAAAATGCTTGATTTACTGGCGCAATACATAGATAATCTGTGTTTGCAATTTCCTTTTCGATTAAATCTACTACCTTTTCTTTACATTTATCATAAATATATTTTGGTCTTACCCAATTTTCATAAGCTACAATTACATCGTTTGCCAAATTTAAGATTGCAGAATGAGGCCAATATAAATCTACACCGCATACAGTATTTCTGTTTTTGGCAAAATCTATTGAGTCAAAATCATTTACGTAAATTTCTTTCCGAATTTCTTTTAGTAGCGGTGTCAACTCACATTCATATTTAACTAACGATAAATAACTTACTGGCAAATAAACACCCCTAGTGTGTACCCACCATCTACCAGGATGAATCGGTAATGAATATGGTAATAACCAAGTTTCAGGAGGTGCTGGATTAACACCCTCCCATTTATATAAATTTAGGACACTTAACCATATTTTCCCCCAGTGAGGAGCACCAATGGCCCCACCTAACTTTATTAACGTTATTCTGGCTCTTCTACAAACTTCATGGTCTGACGGTAAACCTAATAGCCTCAGTATTACATAGTTCAAAACAGTACCAAATACTGTTGACTTATCAGTGGAATGTAAACCCCAACCGCCATCGATTGGATGTGCAGTATTAACAAGATATCGAATAATTTCAACTCTTTCATATTCAGGAATTTTATTTTGTGCAATATAATTTACCGCTACATAACCAATTGTCATGAACATTGGGCCCTTATATTGGCATGGCCAGATACCACTATTACTATCTTGTAATAATTGGAAAAATCTAGCACCATTCAAACAACAACTATATTCATCAAAGTTTTCGCTTTCACTATTAGTATCTGGTAATGGATACGGAAAGTCATCACATTGCAGTAGCCACTTTGCAAATGTGGATTGATTATCGTTTTCTGTATTATTGGATGATTCCAAATATTCCCACGTCTCCCTACCTAATTGATCGATTCGAAGTCTCCATCTCTTGGAATCTGTCTTTGGTAGCTTAAGTATATCAGAATAAAGTAAATTAGCTGTTTGGCTCATTTATACATATATTTCGGAAGAGCTAATTCAAGGGTCTGTTGCAATAGTGATGTTGATCATTTTATATCAGTTGTTGAAATAAACGATTTTTTAAAGTTCTGTATTTTTCAATGATTTAATTCCGAGAAACGATTCGAGAAAACCACGGCTAAAAACTCATTAAAGTTCCCTCTTACAGAGACGGAAACGGAAACGGAACTACAGACGGATAGCTGTTTGCAAAAGAAGAGGTTTGGTCTAAAATAAGATCAATTGCTTCTATAACTCATCCAACTCATGCTGTTTGAAATCATCAAAAGTTTACCGTATTTCAAAGTATGCATATTTGTAAATAGTGAATTGACCTATAAGAAATAGTGTCTATTTTTCATATCTAATTAACTAGCTTCTCGAGCGTCACCTCTTTTTACCCTTTGAAATGTCACAGTTGGCTTCTTGTGCACTAACAATGCTTTTAACATGTCATTTTTAGTCGTGATGGGAAAGTCAGAAGTTAGTCTTGATTGATTCCATTAAGGATGTGGACATTTGAGCAATGGCAAGAATGATGATAATATTATATTTTATTTAGTAATTATTTTAGGTTTAGTTTCTTGAATATTATTTACTATCATAAAACAATATAAAAATAATAAATTTAGTTATAAATATGTTAAACATGGACAATTAATTGAAATTTTATGAACTATTTTTCCTGCTTTAGTATTATAAATGGAGAAGATATAAAGGAATAAGATAATGGTCCTAGTGTCCCCGCGAGTAGAGTAGAGTAGAGTAGAGTAGAGTAGAGTAGAGTAGAGTAATACATCAGTGAAGGGAAATATAATAAGGCGAATTAATAAATTAATTGGGGTGCCTGACTGGTTAATTAATAAATTAATTGGGGAATATAAAATAATAAAACAGATATATATAATTCAGAGCTTAATATATATATTAAATATGGTTATAGAACAATATCTTATATCTAAATCCTTAACTCTATTGAATAGCGAATATTAATTTATATATAATTAACCTGGAATTTGGTGGAGCCAGTAGATTTTTATTTATAGTTTATTTTAATTTTAATACTATAAAGACCAATTTTATTAAGTATTGAAGTAATTGAATATCTATTATTAATTGATATATTATTATAGATATATATTATATTATTATTTTTTATGAAGCTTAATCAGTCGCTGTAGAGGACAAAAAATTTTAAAGAGGAATGTTAGTATGGATTTTATGTTTAAGTGGGGTAGATACTGTGATTTTTACCAAGATTACATTTTTATATACTTTTTCAATAATTGTTCAATACATTTTTTTAATAGATGGCAAAATCTGGAAATGGTTACAGGCAAGGGCCAATCTAGATATTGAAATATATAACAGTGTCTATGAGTTGAAATTCTTTCACAACCGGTAAAAGTTATTTCATTTTCTTTAGGAAGACATAATAAATGTTTAAGGTGGTACACAACCTTTTTGGAGAAAAATATCAAAAGAAAAATGCATTGGCATATATGAGTAAAATTGATACACTCAAGTAAGAACCATATTGTAATGATTCTTCCGGAAAGTTGCTGAGAAAAATTGAATATTGCGTCTAGTGTTAGTGCTGGAATTATATTCAAAATTCGGTATTTTTCCATAAAATCATTATTTTTCTTATCTTCATATTAAGGAAAATATTAGGATTTTCAATTTATATACTTCATAAACTACTATTTAATATAATAGCCGTTCTTTAATTCTTAGGGGTGGGCTATCTCGCATGGGAAAAACAGCAATTACTAGTTGAATTCAAGTTTAACTAGATTATAAAGAATTAGCTATTGAATTTTAGTTGCAAAGGACCAATTCGTAACAAACTATTGTTGTAGGTTAGCGGAGGACAGATGATACAAACCTATAACAAACTTCAATTTAACCTACAATTGATTAAAGTAGAGCTAAAAAGAATTAATTAACTTAGGAAACGTCCAAGTATACTGTTAGTTATGTGGTACTTTTGTTATTGCTTGAGTTTTCTTACTAAGAAATGCTTGTTATTTTAAAACTATATATATAATAAATATAAAAGCTCGAATTCAAATTTCAATTTCAACCTGGAATTTTACTTTTTTATATATTAATCATTTAATCCATAAATCATATGGAGCGTCATGTACTAGGTCTGGCTATGTGATTGTGACTGGTTCTTGATTGGTTGACTGTTGATAACAATGAGGGGAAATATGCTGTTATCAATGTGTTATTAATATGCTGTTATTGTTAGCTTTCATAACATGGGTATGTGATTGAATCATGTGGCTACATCATTTTGTTAAGTTATTCCTCAACTAAAACAATTCCAATGTGGTATTTCGGACTTCGTCCGAATCCCAAAGTTTTTACGTAATCACATTTTATTACGTAATTTATTATATCTGTTCACGTGACTATATTGATCACATGACATGTAATTCTGTACGATAGTCGACGACGAGTATTAGATTATCACGACATTATTTGTCGTATATTTATATTACTTTCTTATGTATATTATTTACTCTTTTTATATAACCAGACTTTCATATTTATATTAAACATATATTATAATCAGTTATTAATTAACGTATTATACCCTATTAATATATTGGCTTTAGAACATCGCATATATTGATAATAACCAACTGCCTGTGATACGCATTACTATCAGTTGTTTATACATAACACGTTAATTCACTTACGATATTAAAATCGCTTAATATAAATAGAAACATAAAATATATTACTTTAATATATTTCCGGCCGCTGCAAACCACACCAACGGTTGCTTTGGTAGCTCAGTCGGAAGAGCGTCAGTCTCATAATCTGAAGGTCGAGAGTTCGAACCTCCCCCAGAGCATAATTTTTTTACTTATTCTTACTTGAAATCTTTCAGGGGGAATTGCTGTAGTTTTAATATTACGTCAAAAGCACCCTTGCATATGCGACATTTATAGTATACATTAGAAATTTTGTAAACTTGTCTTTGTTTTTTTTAAATGGAATCAGAAACCATATTCGAGCAAGCATGTTTCTATGCGCCCCTAATTGAGTTGTGTTAAAAAGCTTGTGCTTTGGTGACCTATCACAGGATAGTACCATTATGGAATAGCAAAGTGTTTGAAAGAATAAGAATTCGTTTAATGACGGTGCTTCAAAATGTTTCAGAAACTATCAATTAAGCGCTATTAACTGTGATATGGTGCAATCAATCAGTACTCGTACAATTGGCGGTAGCAGGACTGTTAGTTTTTATAGGTTTTCTTTCACTTTTCAAAAGGGTCTTCTATCTGTGGAAGCCTGTAACCAAGACAAAATTTCAATGTCATGAAAGCTTCAAATTTGATAGCAAGTTTTAGCATCTTCGTTTATACAAAGTTTCGAAGCTCAAAAATGTTTCCAAATGGTTGTAGCGTCTTTATTTGGGAGTCGAACAGACATGGGCAGTATTGTTGTTATCGAATAAATTCTTAGCGATGTTTGAAAAAGCAAAAAACTGCGAAGATTCAGTATTATACGCTAGTGGTGTAAATGAAAAATAAAAAAAAATTTTCAGATAATGAGCAGACTTCTAACAAAAGCGTTTTCCTATACTGACGTAAAGGGAAATTCCATTACTCAAAAAGTAATTAATCCGAATTGAATAACTTTCTCGTTTGAAAATTAAAAGACAAAGTAGGAAAAACAGGAAATGCCCAGATCGCGAAAAGCCTCAAACGATTTTTTCAAACGTACAAATTGGGATCTCTGTTTTCTGTCTCGAAACCTTATTTCCCTATACGGAATTATTAAGTGCTCGTTTATAGATTAGAACGCGATCCATAAACGATTTTGAAAAAGTGGTGAGATTAACGAGATTCAATTTTTTCCTATATGCAATGCCGTAAATTATTTACAGCATTGGTGTCTTAGCACTTTGGATAAATTTCATATATAAACAAGAACACTTCGTTGTCCTCCATTTCCTTCAACTTTTCCTTCATTTTCAAAATATACCATCACACAAAAATAACAATTACAATGGTCTCCATCAGAAACATTGCCGCTACCGCCGCCACTTTAGCTTCCGCTCATGCTTTAACTTCCGAACCATTCACTGGTGACGATGTCCAAATGATTGAATTAGCTGTTTACGTTGAAGATATCAAGGCTAACTTAAACCAATACTTATCTTTCAGAAGAGAAAATCCAAATGAACCATACCCAAGTATCTTAAACGAAGTTGTCTTAAAAGCTAACCCATCTGATGAATCCTGGACCACTGCTTTAACTGGTATTGCCCCATCCATGGTTGAAAGAATGTTAACTGGTGTCCCTTGGTACTCTGAAAGAATTGTCCCAGTTTTAAGTAAGAGATTCGAAGCTGCTGGTTACGCTGTTGAAGGTGTTAACGGTCAAGCTGCTTCCTCTTCCGCTAAGGCTTCTTCTTCCGGTAAGGCTTCCTCTTCTGCTAAGGAATCTTCCTCTGCTAAGGCTTCTTCTTCTGCTAAGGCTTCTTCTTCCGCCAAGGCTACCTCTTCCGCCAAGGAAACTTCCTCTGCTAAGGCTTCTGCTTCTGCTTCTTCCACCAAATCCATTGCTGAACAAACCGCCAACGGTGCTTACAAGAACGTTGCTGGTGTCGGTGCTGGTGTTTTAGCTGCTGCTGCTTTATTATTATAAGTTATTTAAGTTTTGCACAAATGCTTCAAAATTTTATAACTCATTAATGAAGTTAATCAAGGCTAATTTATTTATTCAGATGTAATATGTAAATTTTATAAACATTCTAATTTAAGATATTTTAAAAACAATATAAAAAATTATAAAATGTCTTATTTTTTTTTGACTTCAGATTAATGCAATAAAGTAAAGTGTCCAGTCAACAGCTTAAGTGGAGTTCTTCTTTTCTGAGCTCCTTTAAGTGGAGAGTAAATTCTTGTTTTATCCACTTGTAGAATTTTTTCTGATTTACTTTTAGAGCAATTCTTCAAGATGCATTTCTTTGTCTGTATTTCTGCATAGCTCGTATCTATTTTTTGTAACCATTTTGATTTCCCTTGGCAAAGATGTATGTAATTTAGTATTTCTATCAGTAAGTTTTCAACCATTTCATTTGATTCTAGATCCTGAAGTATTTTTGGTATTTGAAAGCTCTGAAATATGTGTCTTTGAAGGAAACAGTATCAATTTAAAGAAAAGTTTGAAGCAATGATTAAAGTTTTTACGGATTCTATTAGGTGGAACGAATATAGAAAGAACTCCGTTCGTATTATTACAACCGATTATTTTGTTTATTTACTTTTTACCAATAATTTTTTTGTTATTTTTTCAACAAATACTTAAACAACATAAAGCAAAATTTCTTCCACAGATCAGACGATTTTCTTTTCATTTACCTTATTTATGGTAATATAGCTTTTAAAGATACAAAATTGCCAGCTTACCATTAAATTTACACTACAGCAGAATGTTTAATTTTAAATGTCATCAAACGGCATTTGAATAAAAGTGTATTGTAGTTTTTTTCTCAATAAAAGAAAGTTAAGGTTACATACGTTTTGTGGTTGAACAAAGACTAATTTGCAATAAAATACAACACATACTCCATTACCCAACCAGTCTTACCAAATAACTGTACTTGATACTATGAAAAAAAGGAAGGCTTCATGCAGCATGATAGGGTTAAATACTTATATACTCAATTGGTAGTTTCATTAGAAGTACTAACTGTAATCTATGTTGACTCAGGGACGTCACAAGGAAAACATTAGTTTCAAACTCCATAATCATACAATTCACAGTTTGAATGAATTAGATAAAAGTGAGTTTATGGTGTTATCTTAGATGTATGTATATATATAGATACATCTTATAGTCATTGTTTTTCTAGAGGAAGAAGTATATAAATTGAGATACAGTATACAGAATAACCATGGGTTTAAATGCATTTTAGTTTAAGAACTCCAACCACCCCAATTTCGGCTAATATAGCAACTAACACCGTATTGTTAGGGTTTCTATTGTTAGCGATACTTTTTTCGGGTCTTTGATTACAATCTATCAATAGAATTATTATCTGTCAATAGATGTCATAGAGCATTTCCACTAATAACCAGCCAATCTATGCTAAAAGAATATTAAAACGACTTATAGGTGTCATGTATGTCCCATAAAAAAGAATGTTCTCTATATGAAAATGCAGAAAGCAGTAATCAAATGAGCAAAAATCAACTATAGGCAGCTGACTTTATGCTATGAGTAAAGGCAGATGTCACTGTTTATTTGTTTTGAAATGATGAAAACCAAGGTAGCTTGGGATAGACCTAAAAAAAAATCATCTTATACAGGCCCCAATAAAAAATTCAAATGTATTCGAAGAACAATTCCTGTTCTGTTATAACTCAAGCTTGATCATTTTTAGGTATTCAATGTGTCTAAAAATTAGATTATTTTCTTTAAATATTGATAGGCGTGGTCTGTATTTACTATGCAGCATTCAATCTAGTCATGCAAATAAAAATTTCATAATAAATTTACCAAACTATACACATTTTTATATCAGCTAAAAACTTATTAATAACTTAACCACTTATAATAGTCTATATTTAGAAATTGACGGCACACGGAGAGGATGTCACTTCCAATTCTTAGAAACCAATGAACTTTTTAACATTTCAGAATCTCTTATTGATACACAAAGAGATCAGTGAAATCTACTAAAACATCGATGAAGCAGTGGCTCAATGGTAGAGCTTTTGACTCCAATTAAATTCTGGATTTTACGGAAATTTGCAATCAAAAGGTTGCAGGTTCAATTCCTGTCTGTTTCATTTTTGCACTACTTTTTTACTTGGTGGCGGGTAACGATGAATTAAGAAGTAAACCAAGCTCATAGGGTGAGGATGCATAAGTACTCCATGTACTAGGTGAATGATATTGCAAGTACACTTCAGAATTTTCAAACTTGGGTATGACTTATTTTTTTGATTTCGCTGAAAATTTTTTCAACAGAATCGTTGTACTTTAAGTGATCATTCAGTGAATGTTGTGGATGATAAATGTTAGCTGACAAAATTATGAAACTGTTCAAAATAAGTAGCAGCCACTCTGCTTTTAGCAGTACATTCTAGCTCTTGTATCGAAAAATGTGAATGAAATCAAAATCTAAGGATGGATTTGGTAGATGCTCGATGAAAAATAGAGTTCTGTAAATCTCATTGCTGATTGAATGCTGAAGGACGGGATGGTTGTTATCAAAACGATTAGCACTTCAGGACTCAAGGCATGAAATCCAACTTCAATGAAAAAATGCCTTCGCCAAAATAAAAGCTTGATACTTAATAGTAAATCATTCTATGTTGGGTTGTAAATACAATAGCCTTATTATTATTTTAGATATTCTGGCTGTCAGCAACCGCCAGTTGTGCTTTAGCTCAAGTGAAATTATCTATTTGAACTATCATCTGTTCTTTGTTCAAAGTTTACTCAAATTCTTAGAAATTGAAGAATAGAGGCGAGTAAAAAAAGCCTATTATAAAGCATAAGCATAAAAAGCAGTACTGGTCTTGCCGCAAAAAATGATACTCCCAATGTCCTACTTATATAATAAAATTGTAGTTTGTCTTTGTTCAAAATTTGCTAATTGAAAAAAATATTCAAATTGGAAATAATTTTTCAATAATTTTCAGATGAGCATTGCTAGTTAATAATCAATAAATATAGGATTCAGTTATGTCTGACGTGATCACAATCATCAAGAAAAATGACGGATTTGAAAATAATAGCAACTTGAAGATACAGAACTATGTGGATTCAGACTCTGACTCCGATATTGATATGGATGATGAAAAAAAGCTTCATAAAACTGAGAAGCAAGCAAACAATTTAGAGTCGCAAATTGTTACGCCTGGTGAATTGATCACTGATGATCCTGTTTGGATGAGGGGTCATGGGACGTATTTCTTGGACAACATGACGTATTCATCTGTTGCAGGAACTGTTTCTAGAGTCAATAGACTTTTGTCTGTTATTCCATTGAGAGGCAGGTATGCACCAGAGACAGGTGATCATATTGTTGGTAGAATAGTTGAAGTTGGTAATAGAAGATGGAAAGTGGATATTGGTGCTAAACAATATGCTGTATTGATGTTGGGTTCCGTTAATTTACCTGGTGGTATATTGAGAAGGAAATCGGAAAATGATGAGTTACAGATGAGAAGTTTCTTGAAAGAAGGTGACTTATTGAATGCTGAAGTTCAGTCACTTTTCCAAGATGGTAGTGCGTCATTACATACAAGGTCTCTTAAATATGGGAAATTGAGGAATGGATTATTTTGTCAAGTACCAAGTTCATTAATTGTTAGGTCGAAGAATCATACGCATAATTTACCTGGTAATGTTACTGTTGTTTTAGGTGTGAATGGTTTTATCTGGATCAGGAAAACATCTAAAATGGATTTAGCCAGAGATGCCCCACCAGGTGGATCGACAGGTGGAACTTCCAGTAGTAATAATAGTAGCCCAACTGGGGCGGTCTCCTTGAATCCAACAGCAAGTGTTTCCATCACCAGATTAGAAGAGGAATCATCATGGCAAATATATTCAGATGAAAATGATAAAGATATAAGTAATAATATCAAAAACACCATTGTACGTTACGCTAATGTTATTAAAGCTCTATCTTTCTGTGAGATGGGTATTACTAATGAAAGAATAATTGCAGCATATGAGGCAAGTATGTCATATCCAAGTGTTGGATCTTTGATTGAAAGGGATGTTATGGAATCGCTAGGTGCAGATGTAATTAATGGTGAAAAAATGAGAGGTACTGCTGCATAAAACCAGAAAAAAACATCAAGTAAACTAACAAATGAATATTATATCCTCTATATAAAATAAATTGATTTATATCAATTTTAGTGTAACATATATTTTATCGTTATTCATGGAATCTCTTATCCAGAATGTATTCATGTCTATATCATGACATATATCTATTAACACATTTGGGTATATGATATTGATGTGTTTATACTTAATGTTATTGATGGTAAGATGCTTAAGATTATGTTTTATCTTAGCCAATAATAGTTGTAAGGAGAAAGGGCCAGGTACTATCACATTTTTGTACTTTTCAATCTTCATTGAGTAATTTCTATCCCAATGAATTCTATGTGGGTTTAAAGATAGTTGACAATATCTTATAATATCCATTTCTTCAAACAGATATTGGTCTAATACTTGACAATTGGTCTGATCAATGTGGGTATTATTCTGTTGTACGTCAGGAAATGTATTAGTATAAAGTAAATGTCTCAATTCACTTATGCACTTTATTGAATTTTGTGATATGATTCGTTCCAAAGTAATGAAAGTGCTGTTACCCATGTTCCGGTAACCTAGAAGCTTTTCGTGACAGGTATATTCTTGATTATCATGCAGGCAATTTGAAAGTTTCATAGATCCACCGATCCATAACCTTCGTATAAATTCTTGACCTGCAAATAACTTTCGGGGGGTCAAATATTCAAAATACCCGTCTTTACTGAGAGGTTCATCAAGCGGACTGAAGAAGAGTAATTGATCTGTCAGCAAACAAGAAGTCCTCTCTAGTTTCAGTATATTATAGAATTTGTCCAAACTATGCTTATTTACAATATCTTTTCTGATCCAAGCCTTCAGCATGTTATTTCTTGTTCAACAGATGTGTACTATATATTTCTCATTCTTTCATCAGAGCTAACCGATATTGTTGTTTCTCATGTAAAATACAAAAACTGAAAAAAAAACAAGCCTAATCCTTCATCACAACATCAATAGATTGATGAGTGAAGATATCATAAACCAAACCGCCAGTTGGCAACCTGATGTGGCCTGCAGTCAGTGTACTGGATGCCAAAAGAATTTCTCCGTGTTCAATAGAAGGCATCATTGCAGATGTTGTGGTAATATATTCTGTCATAATTGCAGTAACAAATTTGTAAGCTATAATATACAGAAGCTTAGACCTGTGAAAAGGCCTGATATTGAAGAAGATTTTCCGCCGTATAGAACTTGTCATAGATGTTACGACAATCTCTACAGTTTAGGATTACTGTACAATCAACGTAATTTACATAATATCTCTGCTGATCGAAATAACGATGATAGTCCTGCAGATGGAATTGCAAGCGAAACTGCTAATGGGTCACCCATTGATATCACCAAAAATAACTCCACTATACGTGAAAGGAGAACACAGAATACAACAACGGTGATAAATGAAGATGTTGATAGTGAGAGAAATCATTGCCCGATCTGTAATGTAGCTTTTGAAACTTTGGGTGAAGAAGTCAGTGAGGTACTGGTTGAACAACATATCCAGAATTGCATTACACAAGCTGAGAGAGCACAACAACATCTCGAGTCACCAGATTTTCAGAATGGCGAACCATTAAGTTCACCCATATCGAAAAATAGAATGCTTGTCTACAAGGTACCCCTACCGAAAGACGCGAAGGCAGAAATAAACGAGGATGATTACGAAGAATGTCCAATTTGCTTCGAAGCCATGCTACCTGGGGAAAAGATTGGTCGTTTAGAATGTCTATGTGTGTTCCACTATCATTGTATCAAGAGTTGGTTCATAAAGAAATCTAATAAAGTCGCCATTACAGAGGGAATCACACATATAGGTAAGAATTTCTGTCCACTGCATGACGCCATCGTATAACGGGAACAAAGCTCAAGATCTTAACCTCCAATGAAGGCCCTCCACCATTGGCTGTGGCCCTTCTCATCGCGGGTCCACGTGATCCTGAAAATTTTTCGAAGTTTTTAAATGAAAAACAGCGATGAGCCAAAAAAAACCATAGAATTTTTTATATTCTATTGGAAATGTCCAGTAATAGGGTTAGCAAAAAGAAGCAGGTCTCTGAAGTGTCTTCATTAGCAGCAAAAATAAAGGCGAAAGCACTTGCTAATCAAGAAAAATTGAAAAAAGAACAAGATGATGAACCAAGCTCTTCAGAAGAGACCAATGATTCTAACATTAAAGAAGTGAAAAATGAAGAAAATGAAGAAAATGATGAAGGTGAAACTTTTGATAGTTTCTCTGAGCTAAACTTAGTTCCAGAATTAATTGAAGCTTGTAAAAATTTGAATTATTCTAAACCAACACCCATTCAATCAAGATCTATCCCGCCTGCTTTGAAAGGTAAAGATATCATTGGGTTAGCACAAACAGGTTCTGGTAAGACCGCTGCTTTTGCTATTCCTATTTTAAATAGCTTATGGCATGATCAACAACCTTATTACGCTTGTATATTATCACCCACAAGAGAACTAGCTCAACAAATCAAAGAAACGTTTGACTCATTAGGTGCATTAATGGGTGTCCGTTCCGTCTGTATCGTTGGGGGGATGAATATGATGGATCAAGCAAGAGATTTAATGAGGAAACCACATATTATTATCGCTACACCAGGTAGATTGATGGATCATTTAGAAAATACTCGTGGGTTCTCATTAAGAAATTTAAAATATTTGGTCATGGATGAAGCAGATAGATTATTAGATATGGAATTTGGGCCCGTCTTAGATAGAATCTTAAAGATTATCCCAACAAAGGGTAGAACTACGTATTTATTCTCTGCTACTATGACTTCCAAAATTGATAAGTTACAAAGAGCCAGTTTAACTAATCCAGTGAAATGTGCTGTGTCAAATAAATATCAAACTGTCGATACGCTAGTACAAACATTGATGGTCGTACCAGGTGGTGTGAAAGATACTTATTTAGTTTATTTATTAAATGAATTCATCGGGAAATCTATGATTATTTTCACTAGAACTAAAGCTAATGCTGAAAGAATTTCTGGGTTAGCTAATTTATTAGAATTTAATGCTACCGCTTTACATGGTGATTTGAATCAAAATCAAAGAACTGGTGCATTAGATTTATTTAAAGCTGGTAAGAGAACAATTCTTGTAGCGACTGATGTTGCTGCTAGAGGTTTAGATATCCCATCTGTTGATGTTGTTATTAATTATGACATTCCAGTTGATTCAAAATCCTATATTCATCGTGTAGGTAGAACTGCTAGAGCTGGTAGATCAGGTAAATCAGTTTCTTTGGTTTCACAATACGATTTAGAATTAATCTTAAGAATTGAAGAAGTGCTTGGTAAGAAATTACCAAAGGAGTCCGTTGATAAAGATATTATTTTAGCATTACGAGATTCTGTTGATAAGGCCAATGGTGAAGTTGTTAAGGAGTTAAGTAGAAGGAACAAAGAAAAAATTGCTCGTGGTAAAGGTAGTAGAAGAGGTAGAATGATGGCAAGAGATGATTTGGATAAAGGTGAACGTTAATTTTGTCATTCCTTTCAAAGCATTTAAAATAAAATAAGAAAATTACTTCAACACCATGACGAGAGCCAATTTCTGCCCTAAACAATATTTCACAGCAATGGAGAATATTCAAAAAATGGTCATTATCTTGGCTATACAGATATATACAGATATGTATATATATATAAATTAAGTATTAAAAGAATGTAATATAGAATAAGATTAATTTGGAGAATTTGGATGTAAAATATCTTTATTGAATTCAGTGAATGCAGTATTATATTTTTCAATTGCAAATAAAATAGAGTCAAAAACAGGTTTCAAATATGAAGTCACTGTATTGGACATTTGTTCACCATCATGTTTCAATACGTCATTGAATAATTCCTTCAATTTACTGGAACAATCTTTCAATTGTTTATAAAGTTTATTAACCAAAATACCCTTCTTAGGTTCACCACTTTGGAAATGAATATAAAAATGTTTTAAAAATTCACAACATGTTGAATTCAAGATTCTACAACTTTCTAATAGATCTGGTGGGATATCTGATGTAGCTTCAGTATCATTAGAATTTCCGACAAATGAACGTAACATGGAATCCGCTGTATTATGCTTAGCCTGCTTAGCATTAAGTTTAACAGCAGAGATGACTCTCTGACTGTTTTCATTATTTGCATCAGTATCGGAAACAACGTTATTAAGTTCTAATTTTAAGATCAAATGATCTAATACCTTTTTAATATGACTTTCAATAACATCTTCTGATATTTGTCTATCATCTGAATTTTGAAGTGATTCATTTTTATTTTTCTCATTATTGTTCAAATGTATTATAGCATATTGGGCTTCATAATCTTTCTCTAAATCTGTAATCTCAAAAATTTCTTTACTTTCATCCTCTATGGAATCCTTTTGTAAAGTATTTCTAGAGTATTCATTTTCTAAAGCCATAATCATTTTTTCACTTAACCTATTCATACCTTTTAAGATATCTATAGTACCATCATTATTACCATTTGGATCTGTACCTGGTTGCATTGTAAAATCTGGTTTATTACCCATTCTCACTGGATCATCTTCTTTATTACCTTCAATATCAATGTATTTATTAACGGGATGCATTAATCTTTCATCATCTTGCCTATCATATTCTTGATCTAGTGTTAAATATCTATCAATGATAACATCACCTCTATCATTGGCCATTAATTTTTCACCTCTTAATTTACGAAATAATTTAGATGAGAAGAATCTAGCCCAAAATTCTTGTTCTTTGAAGTTCTTGGGGACGTTATCATCATAAGCTTTCTTCACGATGGGATAATTTTCAAAAATTGATAGAATTTTCTGTCTGGAAAGGTTAACATTAACTTTATTCTCTGAAGATGCCACGGGTTTGATAGTGGATAAAACGTTATAGGGACCCACCTTCTGAGATGTGGATAATGCAAAGGCTCTTAACAGGGCAATACGTGTAGACCAAAATTCTTCTGGTGGTAAACCAGAATTAATAACGGTTTCTTGGAACGTTCTCATCAAGATCTTATTGTTCTTCAAGAGTGATTGTTGTAATTTTAAGTTAATTAAAAGTTTTTCCTTGGATAGAGAATCATCTAGACGTTCAGTATTAATCAATTCACCATTGTGCTGTTGATTCTGTTGTTGTTGATTCTGTTTTTGAACGTCTGGTGTTTCCATTTTCCTTTTCTCCTCATCTGCTTCAATGTCTTTATACCGTGAGATAATAGTTTGCAGAGTCAACTTTATGTTGTCCATAACGGCACGATTGTTGAAGGAGAACATGTGTGATTCTGGTTTAGCAGCGTTGGAGCCATTTTCATTTGTCTTCTGTTTCTTTGTAGGCGATGATTCCTCTGTTTTACCGATCAATCTCAGCATCATCTTGCTGCTGGTGGCAGGTGTGGCTTGCAACTTGTCGATAGAGTCCAGCAGGACGGTGTGTGTGTCGTCCCCCGCCGTGGATCTCCAAATCAGTTGCGCGGGAGAAGCGTCCTCATCGATGTTGATGATACCGTACACTTTCTTGAAGATAGCGGCTCCAGAATGCGACATGTAGGTAAAGTGTGAGCGACAAAAAAGCCTGGAGGATCTGTAGAAGCAAACAAAGACCAGTGAGTGTCTCAAGCAGCAGTTGGCAGTGCACTTCTCAAAACTCCAAATTCGAAACCAAAACGTAAAATTGAAAAATCTCAAATTTTTTTTTTCAAAAGAAAAACGAAATTTCAAACTCATCGAAAATTTTTTCACTTCAGCAAGAAACACACTGATCATGTCTAACGTTACTATTGGTATCTCCTTTGGGAACACTTCCTCCTCTATCGCCTACATCAACCCTAAGAACGACGTCGACGTCATCGCCAACCCTGACGGTGAACGTTCTATCCCCTCCGTGCTTTCCTACGTCGGTGAAGACGAATACCACGGTGGTCAAGCTTTACAACAGTTGATTAGAAACCCAAAGAACACTATTATCAACTTCCGTGACTTCATCGGGTTACCATTCGAGCAATGTGATGTCACTAGATGTCAATACGGTGCACCAGCTATCAATATTGACGGTAAGGTCGGTTTCAAGATCAATAGAGGTGAGACTGATGAAGAAATTACTGTAGATGAAGTCGTCTCTAGACATTTAAACAGATTAAAATTAGCTGCTGAAGATTACATTGGTCAAACTATCAAAGAAGCTGTCTTGACCATCCCAACAAATTTCACTGAAGAACAAAAAGTTGCCCTAAGTGCTGCTGCAAACAGTATTGGTTTAAAAATTGTTCAATTTATTTATGAACCAAGTGCTGATTTATTAGCTCATGTGGAACAATTCCCCACTGAAAAGGATTGTAACGTTGTAGTGGCTGATTTCGGTGGTGTTAGATCCGATGCTGCTGTTTTCGCTATCCGTAGTGGTATTTTCACTATCTTAGCTGTCTCTAGTGATAACAAATTAGGTGGTGATAAATTAGATGATGAATTAATTGAATTTTTCGCTAAAGATTTTGAAAAGACCACTAAATCAAATCCAAGAAATAATGCTAGATCTTTAGCTAAATTAAGAGCTGCTGTAGAGACTACTAAGAAAACTTTATCTAATGCTACTTCTGCTACAATCTCTATCGATTCCTTAGCTGATGGTTTCGATTACCACACTTCCATTAATAGAATGAGATATGAAGTTACCGCGAACAAAGTCTTTTCACAATTTACTCAATTCATCGATTCTGTTATTGCTAAAGCTGGCTTGGATACTCTTGATATCGATGCTGTCTTGTTAGCTGGTGGTGTTTCATTTACTCCAAAATTAACTAACAATTTAGAATTTTTATTCCCAGAATCTGTCAAGATTTTAGGTCCACAAAATGATGACGCTTCTAATAATCCAAATGAATTAGCTGCTTCTGGGGCTGCTTTACAAGCAAGATTAGTATCTGATTACGATGAAGATGAATTAAAGGAAGCTTTACAACCAGTCGTAGTGAACACTTTACATTTACAAAAGGCTATTGGTTTACTTAATGCTCAAAATGAATTCGTACCAATTATCTTACCAGAAACTTCTTATCCAGTTCAAAAAAAATTAACCCTAAAGAAGGCTACTGGTAACTTATTAATTAGTGTCTTTGAAGGTGAATCTTATGTGGAAGAAAAAACTGTCGAACCAACACCACAAGATGAAGATGAAGAAGATAGTGAAGAATGGTCTGATGATGAACCAGAAACTATTAGAGAAAAGCATTACAAACCAGTTACTAAGTTAATGGACATTGGTGTTGAAAATGTCGTTAAGGGTGTTGAACTTGTCTTCAACGTTAATAGAGAAGGTTCTTTAAGAGTTTCTGTCAGAGATTTAAAATCCGGTAAAATTGTTAAAGGTCAATTATAAATAAATATAGCTTTTTTGTAGAGTATTCAAACTAAGTAATTTTTACATACTGAAATAACAAAAATTTTGAATTTAAATATCTTTTCTTTAATGTGAATATAAATTTTGTTGAAAAAATGATAATCTTTGTTCTTGTTTATGTTTCTCTTATCACATTAATATTTGAAAGATTTTGGAAAAAACGTTTTCCATCTAGAACCAACATTATCAGTATCATCATGACCGGTGGTAGACCTATTGTGCACATCTTAGGAATGGGATCCATGGGATCCATCACAGTGTTAAGTTTGTTAGAGAACACTAGCTGTGAAATAATTCCATTGTTCAGAGATGAGGCCAAATTGAATAGATTCCAAAATTCAAACAATTCACAAATAACTGTCAGGAAACTAGATGTCGAAGGTCAACCTGTCTTTACCAAGACTTTAGAGAAATGTCTTTGTCCTACTACCATTCCAGAAAACTATATCATTGAGAATTTAATCATTACTACAAAGACATATCAAACCCCTGCCGCATTGAAACCTTACTTGCCATATCTTACTGATAACAGTAACTTAATCTTTATTCAAAACGGTCTTGGTGTCTTGGATAAATCTGGTCGTCCTAAGGATTTTGATTTTAGTATGTTCGACCGTTTAGAGACAATGAACAACTTATTTCAAGGTGTTATCTCACATGGTGCCTATCAAGTCTCTGAATTCGAATTTAATTTTGCTTGTAATGTTGGTTTGAAAATTAGTAGAATTTATTTAGATACAAGTAAATTAGTACAATCTAATGAATTGGTCGCTGAAGATGCTGAGAAAAATGAATTGGTCAATCTTTTTACACAACCAGCAATGAAATTGGATTTCCAAGTGACTCATTTGACATATCAAGAATTATTAATGGGCCAAATTCAAAAGTTTTTCTTGAATATTTGTATCAATCCAGTAACTGCCATTATTGATTGTTTGAATGGTGGTTGCAAAAATAATAGTGAAGAATTATTTACGTCAATTATAGAAGAGGCCCTATATATATTGAGAATTACTTTCAAGCCGTTATTCGAATATGAAAAATATTATAATAACAAAGACAATTATCCAACTTTAGCAGTCAATGAAACTTTTATTGCAAGTGAAATGGCCAAATGGGTTATTGGATTGGCATGTCACATTGGTGGTAAGAATAGTTCGTCAATGAGACAAGATACTATAAATTGTAGGGATACAGAAATTGACGATATCAACGGATTTCTTGTTAGAACTGCTAAACGTTTGAATTTACCTGCTGAAAAGTATAAAGTTAACAATACTATTATCCAACTCGTAAATTTAAGACTAAATGTTAATAGGACTAGAGCTGGATTAAACAAATAGAAAGCTTTCGGTCCTGCTCTTGTACAACTATATAAACTTTGATTTCAGTTGAATAGATACAGATATAAGGTTGGTAAGGAGCATCGTTTATTGTTACGAACAGTTGACCTCCGATGACTTACAAGATGGAATGTATACCACACGAAGTTCCACAGTGGTCGACTGACCACAAAATAGAGAGCATATTTGCTTAGTTGTTTTAAAAGAATGGTGCTGCGTTACCGCTGCGATCTCGGAAAAGTTCTGTGTCGAAGGCAAACATTTATTTATGGTAACAGCAATGAATGGGGTTTTGAAGCCTGCTCCTATTCAAACAGCTTGTCCAGTGTTGCACTCTACGTATCAAGATATACGATTCAAAAAATAGGTGTTCGAATCGTCATATTAGAGAAAATTTACCATAGATTTTAGTATAGTGAGAAGTATTTGAAAGATTTTTATATTTCAAACTGGAAGTTAATTTATACCAAAACAAAGAAGATCTTCACAAACACTGGTAGTAACACCTCGATAAATATGACTATTCCACCTAGACCGAAGATTCATATTGTAGGTATGGGTTCTATGGGAACCCTTCTTGCTGTCAACTTGATCAAGTACTCTAATGCCTCGATTATTCCACTTTTCAGAAATAAATCTAGATTAGAACAATTCCAAAATGAGGGCAAGTCTACCATCGGTATCAGAAAGATTTATCTAGATGATGCACCACTGGATACAGAAGTGTTGAAGGAAAGCTATTCACCTGAAAATTTCCCCGGTACTACAATCGAAAATCTTGTTGTTACTACCAAGACATATCAAACATATGACGCCCTTAAACCATACTTACCGTATATTAATTCCAATACTAATTTAATATTGATTCAGAATGGGCTTGGTGTCTTGGAAGTCTTGAAAAATGAAGTTTTCAAATCTACCAACGATAAACCAAATCTTTTCCAAGCTGTAATTTCGCATGGTGCTTTCCAAGATAAAGGTTTCATATTTAATCATGCAGGTTTTGTGGATTTAAAATTTGCAAGACTTCCATGGGTGGAATCTGAAACGATTCAAGATCAAAAATTTGTCGAAATTGATGCCATGGAGAACACATTAGTGAAATTATTCACAGAACCAAAATTTGCTAAAGCTATTGCTTGTAAGCATATGACCTACCAAGAGTTACTTTTCGGTCAATTATACAAGTTTTTAATCAATGCTTGTATTAACCCAGTAACTGCCATCATTGATTGTGATAACGGTGAACTATTCTCTGGTTGTCGTCCAATATTCACATCAATTGTGGAGGAATGTCTTTCAGTATTGAAAGTCGCTTACAAGACTATATTTGATTATGAAAGTAACTTTAATGGTAAGGAAAATTATCCTAGCCTACAGATCAACTCCACTTTTGAAATTGAGAAGATGGTTAATGTTATCATTAATGCTGGTTGTGTTATTAATGCAAAAAACAGTTCCTCCATGAGACAGGATACCCGCTTCTTGAGAGATACTGAGATTGACTACATCAATGGATATATCGTTCAGTTAGCTAAATCATTGAATTTGGGTGAAGACGCAACTAAAGTTAATAGAACCATTAGTGAACTGGTTGAATTGAGATTAAGTGTAAACAGAGACAGGAGTAAGGATAAATAAACCAAAGGAAAGAATGCGTATATAATTATATATATGATAAATAGTAGTATAGAGACTGAACTTCCCTTAAAACACTCAGTGAAAAGTTTGTGGAAAAGTCGTTTTGGTCAGTTTTTTTAATCTGAAAAATATTTTTTTGATTTTATTTTACCAGAGACTATTCAGGCCTGCAAACTAAAGAGTAAAATAGAGTAGAAGTACCAAAACAAAATAAATTATATAGTAGGATACTACCTTAACCTGACCAGAAATGTCTACTGATTTTTCTAATACCAAAACCCACTCCCCTTTTATAGAGAAAAATCGCATACATAACCCAAGCGGTTTCATGATTGATAGTACCACGCAACCATATGCTACCCAAATCGCGTTAATAAATGAAAAATTGAATGAGATGACGAAAAGATTTGTTAAAATGGAAACATTTCTGTCCCATAAGGATACTAATTTGTATCAATCGATTACAAATTTATATAAAATTACAGAGACCTTGGTAGAGAATAATAATATATTACGCCAAGAATTAAAAAGTATAAGGGAAACACAGATTAAAATTGATGTACAAAATGTGGAAAGAATAAAAAGAGCTAATCGATTTAGTAATACTGGTAAACTTGTTTGCAAAATTGATTCCAAGTACCAAGACCATTTGAAAGACGCCGACAAAGATGTTGATGCTATCCAAAATAATAGTAAGGATAGTGTCATTGAAACTGAAAATAACGCCCCGCTGACGGTAAGCAAGGATATACAGGAGCCCAGACCTATTGCGCTTGACGATGAAAAGAAAGATCAGCATGTTGAAAATGATACTTCCTCCATTGAAAACATTAAGGCTAACCCGGAACCAGCTGACACGGAAAGTTTGCAAAATCAGCACTTTACCGCAACGGGCTCATTACGAGACGACGATATTCCTTTAAGTCAACTAAGAAAAAGCAGCAACAGTCCGGGACCAAACGGCAATAAGACGTCACGTGAGAGCGCTACCACTAATAAACCAGTAAAGCAACTGGTAGATAAAGAATTCAATCAAACCTCTTTGGCCCCTATTCTACCTTCTAAACTTCGAACAAGACCGCTGCCGAATATACGGACTCAAACTAGGCAGTCATCATTGCAAGCTTCTAATGCGGGAAAAAATGATATACAGCAAGATGAAAATAAGAGCCATGAAAGTCCAAACCAAATAGTTGACAATGTTGCTGTAGCTATTAAAGAGGATAAGGCTTCAATAGTACCCTTAAAAGAGAAAACATCCGGCATACATACTGAGAATAACGATTTGAACAAAACAGAAGACACAACACATACTGATAATAACAATGCAAAAAATTTAGCAACTACATTGAAGGAAGAATTGGCAGAAAGTATGTCACAAGTAGCTTTTGTTGATGCCGAGATTGAGTACATTTATTACACTGATAGTTCACGTATGATCCACTGCATTCGTAGGGATTTACTAAACAAGGAATTTAAAATTGATACTGATTCCGACACAATTCTTCCTAAGAAACGTCACGCTCCTAGGAGGCTTAACGTTAATAGCAGAAACAAAATTTCGATAAATGGAAAAGAACCCGCCGACGTCAATATTGTACCTCCAGATTTGCCTGAGAAAATGAATGCTCGCCCTGAAAGTATTATTGTAAAGCAGCGAAATCCTGAGGAGAAAGCTGTAGGATTGCCGACACAGCCTGAAAGACTTGGAACTCCAACCCTTGCGTATAAAGACATATCAGAAGACATCGTATTAGATAGAGGCTCCTCAAAAGCGCTTGCAAGAAATACAATATCAAGTAGTATTGAAGTAATTGATCTTGAAAATAATAACGACCGAATTATGAATTTTGACATGAATGTTGATGCTGAAGAAAAATCAAGCCCAAATAAAACTTTATTTAATGATCGGGGTCCAAGAACCGAGACCAACAACGCAGGAGAAAGCCCGACACCAAATAATGAAACCTTTCAAAATATTAGAAATTCTCTCAATAACACTGACAAAAATGAAGCTAATGTGGAAGATTACATTCCAAATCAACCAATTAACAGCTCCGATGGTTCTCAACACGACGGTCCTTCCGAGCAATTTGACGCCAATTCTGAAGGTCGCCTTCCCACTAACCCAGAAGCTATGAGTACTGATAGACGTAATTCCATCTCTTATGTGACAACTAACATAGACTTCTTCAAGAATATATGCTCAGTAAAAATCCATAAGTTACCTAAAGACTTTTTGCTTTCTGTGACCGAAAGCCTTCCTCAGGTTAACCCTGTTTCTGAACTTGAGGTTAAGTCAAAACCAAAGCAGTACTATTCAGATACATATGAAACAAAACAACCAGCCGTTGAATCTTCAGCTGGTGTCGAGTTTGAGACATCAGAAACAGATAGAGTAAAAACCACAAGCGAAGATGAGAATTCTTCAAATCGTTCTAGTCCTTTGAGTAATAACGCTAGCCCTAATTCAAAATCAGCACAAAGCGGAGCACAAACTGCAAATGCTGAACATACGCCTAGTAAGAATGTCTTCAAAAATCCACTCAATGATGTATCCGATAACTCAAGTCCGTTAAATTGTGACTCGATTTCCAATTCTGATACTCATAATACGTTCCCTTTCTCAAGTGGCGGCTGGACAAGTTCGACACCTTCCGCTAATTCCTCTGTGGCAGTTCAAAATTCTGCCTTGGTCGCTAGTCCTAGTAAGTTCTATGGTCAAAAAGTACCCTCTTCTACTACGCCGTCTCAACAGTTTACCCAGAGTGTACCACATGACCCACCCGCTTTGCCTAGCTATGCTCTATCAACCAATTCATCTGATAAAAAAAGATTATCAGCATCCCCTCATGTCCCAACACCAAGCCCTTCCAATAAAGGAACCAATATTCCAGGTGTATACCCTCTTAACAAGAGCATGAAGACTTTCAGTTCTCGTAACTCTCAAGCTTTACGGAAAATTATACATCACCAGCCAAACACGAACGGAATACTACCTTTATTTAACCAGAAAACAGCTCAAAATAATGCATCAGATAAGATTACTACCAAAAGCAATTCAAACATAGCAACTAAGGATGGAATAGACAATATAGCATCAAACATTCCCCCTTTAAAGTTCAAAAGTAACAATCCACCAATTCCAATCAAATCGAGACCTGTTAAGATTCACAAGATGAATAACTATGGCTCCAAGACACATTTTGCACTTAATGCAGAAGCTATGAATGATCGGGAACAAGAAATCTTACCTAATCATTCAAATAATAACGTCAGCAATCTACCATCCTTTTATGAAAATTATAAAAGAAGTAGAAAGATGCAGACTGATGTTGATGCTCGCTCCACCTCCGAAGAAACTTCGACCAGGCCTAACACAAGCCTGACTGAGGAGGATGACTATTTTCCCACATTAATGATGTCACGTGATGAAAAACTTGATGAAGGTTCTTCCGATAGTACCAAAATTTCGGACAGAAGTGATGGGTCTGGTACTGCAAATGATGATTATGATATCTTAGAGGTTTATGCAACATCAAAATCATTCTCAGAGAATCCAAAGAATGTCTATGAAGAAGAAGACTCTATGTCAAATCCTGTGAAACAGCCAATGCATGAAGACATCAAAACTTATCAGGAAAACAGAGATAAAAACGATAATTCTGTAGTTGTTGATAATCCAACTTATGGAATACTCAAACATCGAGATGGCACAAAAAATCTTATAGTGGGGCCAAACGAATCAACTATTTCTCAGTCGAATGCTGAGGATAACATTGAGAAAAAAGATACTCATGAAGATATAGATATGAATATAGATGGCAATGAGACTGAGCACATGGTAGAAAGTGAGGCTAAAGACGTCTCTGCAAGTAGTACTGTAAGACAGGAGAACAGTCCAATTGAAATAGCAATTTTTGATAACCATAAAGTTCATTCACAGTCTGCAATGAAAGATGATGCTGATATGCGTAAGAAAAATGAAACCGCAGATGAATGGGGACACAATGAATCAATTGAAAGCGAAAGAGGAGATCAAATGAAACTTGCAAACAGTCATCCAGTAGAATCAGATACAAAGGAAGAAGTATCAGACAACCAGCAACAAATAGCATTGACTCCTATTTCTGATGAGGTTATTGCTAACATGTATGTCAAGAAAGAGGACTTATCCAGTGAAATAATAAAAAATAATCTGAAAGCACAAGGTGAAATTTTGTTTAACGATGGTATAATGTGGACGAATGATATTCCCCGTCGTACAGTGACGTTAAAGAGATATTTAAAGATGAGATTTTACAAGACATTAATCGATGCAAATGAAGAAATTGATACAAAGGAATATTTAGACTTGCCTGATGATATCATTAAGGAAAGCAAGATAATTATTGTTTTATTGGAGAATTTAATAATGACAAAAGAGTTGTATAAAAGTGTTGATTTATTTTTCTGTGATTTTATACAGAAATACTGTATGTTGTATCATGGGTATAAAGTTAATTCAGTTTATACGATGTTTTGGGAGAACCAGAAAAACCTTATCAAGCTGATAATTTTTTGGAGAGATATATCAAGAGAATTGAGAGACATACCGAATTTCAATTTATTGCATGCTCTCTTGGAGATAGAAAATTATAGAATTTATTCTAAGATGAAGATAGCCACTTTACAAATGCAAACAAAGCACTTAAAGCAATTTCTAAGCTCTGTGGCATCGTCTTCACGTGTTGCTAGTTGGATGTACCCATCTGGAGTTCATCTACCTGCCCTTACTGATCCAGGCGTTAATGAAAAAAATATTGTTAATATGCTAGAGAAGCTATTAGAGTTGCCCACCAAGTATAAGCATAAGAAACATTCAGAAGCACTCACTGTTGTCTGATGACCACTACCATCACAATGGAGGAAGCATAATATAGATTACATAATTATGTTTGCAATAAAAATTGAACTATCGAAAAATCTTCAAATTCCACGTGAGCAATATTTTTTTTTCAGTTCACGAAAAAAAGTCGCTAATCGATGAGTTTAACGTTAATGTATGGATTAACATACTATAATAAAGCCACAATAACCGCAAAAGAACCATCAAAATGCTTGTCGATTTAAATGTTGCCTGGCCGCAAAAGAGCTATAAAGAACCAGTAACAGAAGACGACTTGAAAAAATTGAAAAAAACGCTATATACGCTACATTTTTACGGGTATACCCATGTTGCTCTGAATTTTACTGTGAATCATAGTGATAAATTTCCCAATAATGCTAAAGAACTTAATCCAATGAATATAAAAGAAAGGTTTAGCGAAATGATGCAAGAGACAGGATTGAAAATTTATTCTAGAATTACATTAATTATTGATGACCCATCTAAAGGTCAGACTTTAAATAAGATTTCACAGGCATTTGACTTAATTGCTGCTTTACCTATCAGTGAGAAAGGGATAACCTTGGCCACCACGAATTTAGATATTGATATATTAACTTTCAACTATGGCCAGAGGTTCCCGACATTTTTAAAACATAAGAGTATATGTAGTTGTGTCAACCGTGGCGTTAAGATAGAGATCACATATGCATATGCTCTAAGAGACATACAACAAAGAAGACAGTTTGTAAATAATGCACGTAGTGTAATTAGAAGTACTAGAAATCGTGGTATCGTAATATCAAGTGGTGCAGAAAATGCATTGGAATGTAGAAATGTTTTAGGTATTACAAGTTTGGTACGTTTAATGGGTCTGCCAAGTGATAAGTGCGGTAAAGCCATGGGTGAAATAGCGTCTCTAGCGTTATTGAATGGACGTTTGAGGAATAAAAGTTATAAGCAAACTGTTGTGGCAAGCGGTAATGGTACTAATGTAGTCGATGATTTTGATTTTGATGACAAAAAACAGATCAAACTAGTGAAAAGGGTACATGACGATGATCTGGATGCTAACAGTGGTTCTATTCATTTGGAAAAGAAATTGAAGAAATGATTTCTTCGGTACGATATGTTTTCTCATCGATACTATTTTATTGTATTGATTATCAACACTTAAATGAAATAAGTGAATTATATAGTGCATATAAACCCATACCAATGTTCATCAATTCGGTATCCATCTGTTCGAGTTTGCTAACCCTAACCAGGACTTTACCCAAGCCCTAATTGGTAAGACCTCATCATTTTCCTCAATTGGTGCGAATTGCCCACGGTAAAAGTTGGACAATTTCCCTTTTGGGTAAAGTAATCCACTCACGAATTTTCATTGAAAAATATCAAAATTTACAATTCGCGGCCGTTTTTTACCTTCGAGAAATATAAAGCATCGAATTGTACAGTGCATTATTCTCTAACTTGGTGTCACTTTTTGGTTACTTTTTGGTTACTCACAAACACTTTCAGAATTATAAATATTACTTAGACCTCTTTCTCAATTTTCCACTTTCTTCACCACTTTTTCCTTTCACAACTGTCATTTAGCATCAAATCATTTATATAACACCAAAAAACACGATACATATCATCAAGTTAATATGTCTCAAGTCACTAACAATAACTTTAGTAATAGCAATCCACACCTGCCTCAAATGAAATCCATTTGGATTGATGAAGATCAAGAAGCTGAAAAATTATACAGTTTACAAGCACAACAACTATTATCATCTGGAAGCGATGAAGAACTCAATATTACCATGATTAATAGTGATAAACCAAAATTACCAAATAAGAATAAGATTAATTTACGTCCACTTTTAAATACTAGTAATAATCAGCTAAATAATGGTAAGTATCCTAAAAATCTTCAAAGTAAAACTTTAAATAATAAGAAGTCTTTCTTAAATTTGTTCCGTAGTAATAGTGATTCATTGAAGAAAAACCGTTCCATTTCAGCACCTTTTGATTTCCATCATATTTCACATGCTGGTGGTAAAGCTGATTCAGATAATGAATCAATTGATATTCCCTCGACTAAATTACGTATTGTGAATCAAACACCACTTATTGATGATCCAAAATCCACAGAAGTAGATGACGCTAAACCAAATGTTAATGATGAAGTTGATTCAAGTATACAGTTATCGAGAGAAACCATAGCAATGAGTAAAGCCTTTGTCACTGAAGAACCCACTACAGATAATGATAGACCATTATCATCAAGTTCTTCTACTTATTCATCTCTTCACAGTAGATATGAACGTTATATGTCATTATCCACAGCAGCAACCACTTTCCTAGAGAGAACACCTTCATTCAATAAATTGAAACGTGGGTCACTATTACAAAATAAGAATCAGCACATACAACAATCACAACAAAAACAGTTATATGTTAAACAACATAATCATAGTATTAGCTCAAGTAGTGTAGGTTCAATTGATTTTTTGAAAAATTATGATTTCCCCACTTTAATGGAAAATGAAGAACAAACTGATGATTTGAAACCACTTGCCAGTGTTAGTAACATTAACACTACAAATCCTTCCAGTATTTTTTCAAAAAGTGAACTCCCTTCCAAAAAGTTACAAAATACAAACAAACCTATATCACCAAAATCAAATAGAACAAGAAGTGATTCCACATCGGCATCTTTAACGACACCTGAATTAGAAAAGTTTTTATTTTGTGAATCTAATCAAGAGATATCAGTGGATGATATCTTAAGATATTATAAAAGTAGCGATGTTATGGATAACGTTTCTTATCTTTAAATTAGAAGAGGAAAAAAAAAAGTTTCTTTCGTCCTTTAAAATGAAAAGTTCTTCCACTTTTGCTGGGGTTGGAAATTCTTTTTTTACCCAAGCTGAACTTTCTTCATGACGCTCTTTTTATCGTTGAATAGTTCGAAGAGCTAGCTAACAAATCTATCAAAAATTTTTATCACATATTCCTAAATATATTCTGTTCCCATCATTAATTAATAATCTCCCAAGTGGTAAAATAAAAAGAAGAAAAAAATTGAAGTTTCTTTTAAAAAATTACTTATTAGAGTTGGTTAATCATTTTATTCATATTCAAAAATTTGTCCATTCCTTTGTTCTTTCCATTTAGTCTTTCTTTTTAAACTTTGTTTTCATCATCTTCTTTATTATGTAAGTGTTTTTATATTACTATACTATATAGATGTTATGTTATTCAGTTTCTTTGAAAATTTCGAAAAAAAGGAAAAGACAATAAAAGTACTAGTTTACTCACTTAC
The DNA here is from genome assembly GCA_003708445.3 of Grigorovia transvaalensis. Lineage (NCBI taxonomy): Eukaryota > Fungi > Ascomycota > Saccharomycetes > Saccharomycetales > Saccharomycetaceae > Grigorovia > Grigorovia transvaalensis. The sequence goes on along the minus strand of PPXN03000006.1, from coordinate 61,032 downwards.
TCACTTTGGTTTCTCTATCTACATTATCTAGGATGACAGCAATTTCATTTTTACAATTTATCAATTCCTGTATTATATTAATTGATTTCTTGAAATTATCTTGACATTGTCGTAATGATGTTGGTATTGATAATTGACCAAACATTTTTATGGGATCCCTCAACTCTGCTATCCTCTTGATATCGTAAAAGGAATGCTTTGTGGGATCTATATGTACAGTTAATTGACCTTCATAAGTCAAATCATAATAATCTTGGCCATATTTACCTCTTAAAGAGTCCTTATTATGGAAATTTGCCTTAGTTAAATTACTGAATCCGCTAGTGAAATTTTGTTCTAGTTGTTCCAGCAAATAGTTGTATTGTGACAGTTTCTTCAACAACTCTAAGTGTTCAGTGTTCATGTTTATTATGTATTATCTTAGTGGTAGAAAGAGAGTGGTTAGTTGGGCTAAAATTTGCACTTTTTTTTCATTTTGTTTTTTTCTTGAATTAACAGATGGTAACTGTTTCTAATTGGAATGAATAACGGTCTAGTTGTTGAGTTTTTTGTAAAGTTAATCATCTTCATCTTCGTTTTCTTGTCTTTGTTTCAACCTTTCTTGTATTCTATGCTTGGCCCTATTTTCCTTCTGGTGTCTTTCACCACCAAAAAAAGATTTCTTACCCTTTTTAAACTCTCTCATCGGTAACCCATTCTTGAAATGATCTACTTGCAAAAGTATATATTTTCTTTGTTGAATAGGTAAACCTTTCTCCTTTAGTGTAGTAGACTTCCAATTGAACAAATTATCCCAATTATTGTCAAAGATAGGTTCGTATTCGCTGCAATTTCTACCGATCACTTTCAAGAAAGTGTTCACGTCCGGTATGGCCCTAGTGGGTTTGGGTACATTTCTTAACACAGTGGAGATAATCATGGTGGTAGTACCTACTGAGTTCACAATCAGGTCTTTTGTTCCTTAATGCGAATAAAAAAATAAAATAAAATAATTTTTTGATAACTTACAGCTATATCCACACTACCACCACCACTATTACTGCACTGATGGAGACACCACTAGACGAATTGCAATGGAAGTCACCTGAATGGATCCAGGCATTTGGATTACGAACAGATAACGTACTAGATTATTTCAGTGAATCTCCATTTTTCGATAAGACCTCCAACAATCATGTCATCAAGATGCAAAAACAGTTTTCACAGTTACCGAACAACGATACAAATAGTGGTAATAACACTGGCGATAATCCCAATGAAGAAAATGTCATCATACCTGGGTCGTTGAATAGTAATATTGAAAATGATATAAGTCAATTGACATATTTGGATCCGATAAGACGTGATATATTATTGAAATATCCAATTTATTTAAATTTTGAGAAAGAATTAATCAAGATGAATGGTATTGAATACGTGTTGATTTGTGTCAGAGAACCAGATTTTTGGGTTATCAGAAAGCAAAAACGTTATCAACAAATTAAATTTGAATTTTTACAAGATTATTATATTATTGGTGCTAATGTTTATCAATCACCGTCAGTGTATAAGATTGTACAAAATAGATTAATGTCGACTAGTTTAAATTTAATGAATTTGATTCAAAATGTTCAAAATTTGACAAATTTTAAACCATCACAGGGAATTCAATTTAAAAGACCAGTAGAATCAAATAGTCCTGTTTCTAATACTGGTAATAACAATAACAACAATACTACCACCACTACTGGAACAACTAGTAATAATAATATACTAAGTGTACCTGCTTCCACAATATCTAGAACAACATCAAATCTTGCGGGTACACATACATTCTCTTCAGCAAATACTATCAACACATCGCAATTTAATAATAACGGATCCAGTTCAAGAGAAATACTAAATGAAGAAATGATGGATAGATTAATGTTGACTTCAATGAAATCTGAACCAGAATACATTCAATAACTAAATTCGACATGTCATTATGTAATCCATCGCCGTGATTATATAACCGGATGACTCAGGGTGCCACCACCGCGTAAGCTTACGTAACACGATTACTCCATACTTTTACACGTGTTCTTTGACCGTTTCCCAAATTGTTTTTACCCGGATTCTCAATCTTCAGGTGAAACCGATTTACATTTTTGAGTGGAACATCTGTTCTTTACTACTTTTACCTTTAAAGAAATACAAAGAACAAGAATGAAACTAGTTAGTTCTTTATTAACAATCTTTGCTATCTTTGCATATACTGCCTTGGCAGCCACTTCACCCAAAATCACTCATAAAGTCTACTTCGATGTTAAACATGGTGATGAAAGTATTGGTCGTATAGTAATGGGTCTATATGGTGAAATTGTACCCAAGACCGTGGAAAATTTTTATCAATTGACTATTTCTAAGGACCCAAAGATGGGCTACATTCAATCAATCTTCCATAGAGTGATTCCAAATTTTATGATTCAAGGTGGTGATTTTACTCATCATAGTGGTATTGGTGGTACGTCAATTTATGGTGCTCGTTTCCCCGATGAAAATTTTACTTTAAAGCATGATAAATCAGGTAGACTATCAATGGCTAATGCTGGTAAAGATACTAATGGTTCTCAATTCTTCATTACTACTGTGGAGACTCCATGGTTAGATGGTAAACACGTTGTCTTTGGTGATGTCATCGAAGGTATGGAAATAGTTCAATATATCGAAAACGTTAAGACTGATCGTAGAGATAAACCATTGAAAGATGTCAAGATTGTGGCCACAGGTGAACTTGCTGTCGATGGTAAAATTTCCGCTAAGGCCCCAAAGAAAGTCGTCAAGGATGAATTATAACTATCTTAAGTCTTCTTAATAAGTAAAGGGTGTTAGGAAGCAGCAGAATCACAACGTGTGGATTCATCTACAGATCATGGGACACAACACATATATAACAAACGTATATACGAAGTAGTGTCATTACATTGACTTGTCCCACACAAAATTCGATATCTGAAAAAAAAATAAATGGAAATGAAAATTAAAAAATAAACACTAAAGAGATATATAACAAAACAAAACAAAACAAAGACGCGTAGTTGGCATTCTTCCTCAAGGGATTACACCATCATCCATACGCTGTTGTCCATTTGTTTGTCAGTATTAGGGATATGGCCGCTGTTAAGAAACACAAGAGGCAACCAGCATGTACTGAGTGTCGTCGTAAGAAAATTGGTTGTGATCGTGCACAACCAGAATGTGCAAATTGTTTGAAGACTGGCAGGTTTAAATGTCAATATCCAGCCACAACGGGCGGGACAATTACTGCTAGCAGTGTTAAGAGTAGTAGTATGAGTGGCACTCAATCTAATAACAACAATAAACATTCCCAACCATATCAAAGACAAGTCAATATGACGGATGTGACTCCAACTATTACTACTACTATACCTAAAAGCAACGAAATTAATACAAGCTCTATAGCATCAAATAGCAATATATCAAGTATGAACACTACATTAAGATTGAAAAACTATAACAATCAAATGAGAGAGTATTATGCCAATAACAATAATAGTACCAATATTGCTACTTCTGTCCCGAATAACTTGAATAGAAACACAAGTACCAAATCAATGAGGAAAATGATTGATCAAATAACTAGACAATCTCTTCCCACTACCAATATCAATGAGTTGACAAATACTTCAAACTATATTAACAGTAATTCCTATCAAAATCAACCAAATCATATTTATAGAAGTTCAACTGTGGATGACGAAAATGAATTATTGAACCAATTAGTTAACAATTATCCTGAACTAGATTTCAATGTGACTAGCGATATCGATGTGGATAATCGGATTGTTTTACTTAATCATAAGGCGCTTAATATACCTGAAGTAATGAACCCTTATGAATTCAATAATATATATAAGATGATACCAACTGATGACAATGGTGATGAAGACATAACTAGAAACTATTATGAGAATACCGATGAATCAAATAAGAATAATAATGCTTTAGTTCTCTCCAACTATTCTCAAGAGGAAATCTTATTACAAGAAATGGATTTCTTAAAGGATAGATTTAAAGAACTTCAACATTTCAGACAACAACGTTTACTAAGTAATAACAATAAAAGATCAAAAGATAGTGAACTTGGTACCGCTACAAAAGCATCAATCAACCATAAAGTGACTAAAAATAAAATTGTGGAAAAAGTCATAATGAAAAATCCCATATTATCTGTTAAATCACAATTTATTCTTTTCAATCCACAAGAAAATCCTGTTGATTTGATGAAATATTTCCATAATGATACTAACCAAAACAATAATATATCACTTAATTATATTTTAAAATTAAAGCAAAATTTTAAATTTAACATCAAATCAGTCATTTATTATGATAAATATATCTTCAATTTTTATCAAGATTTAATCAACTTGATGGATAAAAAATTCCCAATTAGAAATATAAGCAAAGAAAGACAATTACAAAGATTGCCTATATTAAATAATACACTTAGTTATAATAAGATTAAAATTCTGGAGTCTGAATCTTTATACACAATATTAAAATTCCTGGAATCTAATTTATATGATGATTTAGCTCAACTGGTGCCGATTTTACATTTCAATCGCGAAATTTGGCAAACAGAACTTAAGGAGATATTGGAAGTTGTTTCCTATGAAGTAGATCACTCCGCAACTGAAATTGAATCTTTAATTCCAGTAAAAAGCTTTAACACAAAACAATTATCATTCCTAGGTATATTTATCATTATCACTGTACTAACATATCTATATTTGCATACTACAAGTAATTTAATACTGAAGGAAGAAATGAAGCCACTTTACGATGAAATTAGAGTGCATTTACCTAATTTGCATGAATCATTATTCTATATACAAAACGAATTCACAAGATTAACAAATACTACATGTTATAACGAATTGGAAAACAAGATTAGTATTGAAAACAATATTGCAAAATTGAAATTTTTGGCCATCTTACAATGGTATTGTAATAATTTTAAACAATCAATGGAATTGATTAATTTATTTTTCCATACTGATAATGATATTGACATTAAATTTGCTGAAAAGGTTAAATTTGATATGTGTAAGGACAATAATACAATAATTGAAATTTGGCAATTTATTGAAAAGCAATACATACATAAGAAATTGTTTGATGGACAGTACCCAACTTTAATAAATGATAAAATTTTCAATAATAGTATTTTAAATAATGAATTAATTAATTATGATTTAGATATTACTAAAAAGGAATTGAAAATAATGGAATACCTGTTCAATAAGCAAATTTTCAAAATCAATGAATTGTACTATCAATTAAGCACATTAGAGAAATCATTCAATCAGTTGAATACGCATAAGAAAGAGAGTTTGAAAGAAAATGAAAATGTTACCAGTATGATTAATGCTAACGTCAAGTTTTATAATGAACAAATCTATTATCAAATGAACCTTTTCGTTAGATTTTATTTACTTTTACAATTAGAACAACTTTATAATATGGAGTATTATCAAATTGAATTTAATAAATTACTTAAAGATTTTATTACACCGATCTTGTTAAGGCAACTCAGATTGTTGAAAGGTAAATCATTATCATTCAACAACCGTAATGACAAGACTAAGATTGATTGTCAATATCTTTTCATTGATAAGACATCATGTGTTATTGATAACATAATAGATATTTTCTTCTCAATTTATGAAAGAATTGATCAAGCATATTCATTACAAAAAGATTTATCCATTAACACTAATCCTGCCTCCATAGAGTTAAAGCAACTAAATTTGATATTGCAAACAATTACACAGTTATTTGTTATTATTTCCATCACTTTAAGTAAATTAAATGGTATTAGTAAACCAGTTATAATTGTTATCAATAAACTCAAAATTTATCTTTCATACATGATTAAAAGAAATATGAGACATATTAATGAAAATTCATTTATTACTTCCAATAGTAATCCAACAAACCAAAACAGTAATGTTAATGCTTTCAATAATTTGCATATTACTCAAATAACCAACATTCAAATAAGGATCCATAATTTATTGAATCAATCGATTGATCTTGTGCAAATTGAATCTCATGAATTGAAAGAATTTGTTAAAGAAAATATTATTAGCAAAGAAATTTTAGAATACAATATTAATAATAGAAATTTCAAGATTGTTTATGAAGCATTCTTCATGTGAGATTATGTATGCGGCTGCAATGAAATATGTACTTATTTCATTCCAAGTACTTCAAGACTTGGATCTGTAGATATATAGAGGATATAGAGGATATAGAGAATATAGAGAATATAGAATAATTTTTCGACTAAATCTTTATTTCAGCAATGTTGATCCAAAAGCAAGTATGTTTCCGCTTTGAGAAAAGATCGAAATTTTCCATATGTTTTCTAATTTGGGGAAAGCACAGACAATACCTTGAAAGTTTAACTCAAGATATAGTAAAGAATTCAAGAGCCATACTCAAAAAGTATTTTGAGTATATGTAACATAAACTGATTCATCCACTAGGAAGATGAGTAGAGAGCAAGGCAAATATCTCATAACATCTCGGTTGTTCCTTGTCAATTCTAATGCCAAAAAGGGTTACTCCTTATTTACTTATACATATATTTTTCGTGATTACGTATATCCATAAAAGTTGATTTTTCCACGTTTTTCTTTAGCTTTAAAGAAATGACGTAGCATTCTTTTTCTAGCAAACTATTCGTTATAATTCTTGCCACTTCTGTCACGTGGTGAGGCGATGCTATCCCATGTGCTAAAGACAGGTGTGCAATTTCCACGTGGAGTATCCAATCGCCGCTCTCCTCACCTTTTTAACACCGAAAATACTTCTGGGGAAGGGAGTGGATCGAAGCAAATCGGAGTTTGTACGTTTTTCTGGGCCTTTACAGAAATTTTACGGAAGAAAAAGGGTGGAGTTTCATCCCCCAAAACAAAACCCGTATTTGTCAAATGCCCAGTGGACATTGTCCACCATCACAATCAATTTAAGGACAATTCCATGGACATTTCTTACACGTTCCAACAAGCCGCAGTGACGTCATAGCGAGGCGTTTAAAAGAGGTTAAGAAATTTCCTTTTATTTGTTCTTTTTTCTTGTGGGGCTTCGAGAACGACACAAAATTTGTTTTGGGTTTTTTTTTGGCTGAAATTCTGCCAATTTACATATAAATATACTAGTTTGAACATTAGGCATCTAGAACAATATACATACATATAAATATAAATATATATATATATGTATGTATGTATAATTATTCATAAATAATAAGAACCCATTACATGTGTGTGTTCTAAATAACCAACTAAGTTCAATTCCGGAATAATAAGACGAGATCGTTTTATTTTATAGATAAACCTATTTGAAACAATTGTTCAATACCTTTTCAACTCATACACCTCAACACGATATAACATAAGCATAACATGGTATCGCTTAGTGAAACTGTCAATAGTAGTAAGAATATATACACCATTGTTCTAAAATTAGGCTCCAGTTCTTTAGTAGATGCAGACACAAAGGATTTAAAACTGTCTACCATGAGTAGAGTAGTCGAGACAGTAATTCAACTGAAAAGACAAGGTCATCGTATAGTTATCGTATCAAGTGGTGGTATAGCCATGGGTCTTAACGTCATGAAATTGGATGTAAAACCTAGAAATCTTTCAGAAATTCAAGCTATTGCCGCTATTGGTCAAAGTAAATTAATTGGTAAATGGGACTCAATTTTTGAAGAATATAACCAAGAGATTGCACAAATTTTATTAACCAGAAATGATATCTTAAATTATACTCAATTCAATAATGCCAGAAATACAATTACTGAATTATTAGATATGAATATAATACCAATCGTAAATGAAAATGATACTTTATCCACAAGTGAAATTGAATTTGGTGATAATGACACTTTAAGTGGTGTTACCGCTTCATTAATTCATGCAGATTATTTATTCTTATTGACAGATGTTGATTGTTTATACACTAATGATCCAAGAGTTGATTCAAATGCTAAACCAATCATCACTATTAATAAATTAAATTTAGACAGTACTTTGAATCAAGATAAGGAGAAAAGTGTGCACGATTCTGATGATATAAGTTTTGATGTATCTAATGGTAGTGGGACTACTGTAGGTACAGGTGGTATGAGAACAAAATTAATTGCTGCTGATATTGCTACACAAATGGGCGTCACAACAATAATCATGAATAGTGAAAAGCCTAATGGTATTGGAAAAATTCTACATTATATGGATAATAATTTTAATGTAACTGATAAGGCAATCGATAATGATAATTCTTCAATAATGAAATCTACAAGAAATAAAAATTCATTAAGGGAAAATGAAATTGAATCAAACTTAATTAAAAGATTGAATGTTCCCCTACATACTAAATTTATTGCAAATGATCCAGAGAAAAGACTAGGCGGGAGGCAATTCTGGTTGTTGCATGGAATCGTTACAAAAGGTTCTATTATTATCAATGAAAAGGCATACGAACATCTAAATACAATTTATAATAGTGATAGTGAAAATTATAGTAGTGATAACGGTGAACCAAATGGTAATAGTAATACTTACTTTTCCGATAATAATAATAGTAGTGATAGCGACAGTATTGAAACAGAAATGAAAAATGTCAAATTAAAGGATGATAAAGAAGTATTAGAAGGTCTAGATGTTAATGATATCATCGGAGTGGAAGACACTTTTCATGAAAACGAATGTGTGGATGTTAAAATTGGGAAAACTTTAGCTAATGGTGAAATCGATCCAAACTATCCCCTTAGAACAGTAGGTAGAGCTATGGTTAATTATACAAGTAATGAAATTGATAAAATCAAAGGTTTACATAAGGATGAAGAAATAGAAAATATTCTTGGCTATAATAAGCTGCCCATCTTAAAGAAAAATGACTCTTCCAACAAGAAAACTGAGCTTCCAGATTTTAAGGAAGATATTGCACCTAAGAATAGTTTCAGTTCAACAGATATACAATTGCAAAACAAATCATCATATTCTCATAGGAACGCAGCTTTTAATAATCACCATAATCAATTTCAACATAATAACATACGTGGCGAAAGAGATACAGGTGGGTTCAGTCATACAAGTTCTTCTTTATCCTTAGTTGCCAGTAAAGATAATTTGGCCTTGACACCATTTTAGCGATGAAAAAACTGCAGAGTGGAACAACTACATCTTTTTCCTATCTTTCTTGTTATGTAGTTTATCTCTAAATTCAATCAGTTTCGACTAACCAATTTTTTTTTATTCTTAACTATTGAACACAATACAATTCAAAAATTCAATCATATCAAATTGTAGATATATCTACATATTCTAACATACCATATATAAATTATATTTCATATAAATAAGGCTAATCGGGAATCATTTACGTTAAATATTTTGATATTTTCAGGTGAAAATTCGATATTTGGTAATGCTAAGTTCAATTTTTCAATATTGAAATGGTCGATGTTTTTATTCTCTATCAGTAAAGTATTTTCCGACCGACTATAGTTTATTTGCAAGTTTAAAAATTTAATCGATTGTGACAATTTGGTATCTTTATCACAGATAAAAATGTCAATTTTTAATTTATAGTGGCTAGTGTCATTAGTTTTCCTCATAGTAACATTATATTCAATATTTTTTTTCGTTTGAAGTTTATTCTTGTCACCCAAGTTGATTTTATTTGCTTTATCGTTATGATTGATCTTACATTTATCTGTGATATCTTGAATAAGATTCGAATTAACTTTATTTTCACTCCTCTGTGGGAATAAAGTTGTTAATTCATTCTTCTGCTCCTCCATTTCTTGTCTCTGTAAGAGTTCATTTTTCCAAGCAGTGAAAGTATTGGCTGCCGTACCATTAGCTTCATCATCATCTACATTTTCATCAGTTTTATCAAATTTAATTGGGTGTGGTGGTAAAGTACCTTTATAGTTCAATTTAGGTAATTTAATGTTATCTTCTCTCAAAATAACTATATCTTCCCTTAATTCAACACTTTCTAAACACCATTCGATTAGAATTTCACGTAACTGGGGGCTATTAGTTATACTATCTACTAAATCTGAACTAATACAACAATCAAATACCAAACATGGATTTGACTTCTTATCAACATCTTTCCTCATGGGAGATGTCAAGATTGGAATTTCCCAATCATTATTCATTATTTCATTAAATGTCTTCAATGGATGGAACGGCGTCTTTGGTTTTGGTACTTGTGCGTTATGTGTAACGTTAATGAATATTTTCCAATCTTGGTACCTAAACGGTGAAGCCACTAAAGATTTTATGACAAACAACGGTTTAGGCTCTACTTCTAAAACCTTGATCTTTGAGATATCTCTTAGGTACATTTTATGGCTAGATAATACTGTTTTTGAATTACAGCAAGTGGATCAGTAAATATGTGCGAGCCTTTATGTTTTGAATTTTTTCGAATATTGATCAAAATTTTATATAAAAATATTTTATATAGCTAAGATTCCAATGAAAATGAATGGAACCATGATTATAGTGGTAGATGATAAAGAGAAAAATGGGTACAAAAATAATATATAAATGAATAAACCAACGGAATTGATACAAAAAAATAAATAAATTAACAAAAACTGGAATAAAGATCAAAAGAGCAAAACTAAAAAGAACACAAAACGATAAGTAGTACAATATTTTTCATAGGGCATAAGATGTGTAGAATAAAAGAGCAAAAGAGTGACTAGAATAGCAAATCATACATTTAGCTAAACATGAAAGAAATATATTTTTTTTTATTTTTTTTCAGATATTATAGCAAAAACAAGAGAAACCAATCAATTTCTTATCAGTTAATCTTCAGTTTCTTCACCAGAATCTTCCTCTAATTTTGCCATATCTAGTTTTAATTTAGCCAATTTCTCAATTCTGTCCCTTTCCCTGTTCTCCAAGAATTTATGATATTGATCAATTGTGATATGTCTTGCATTTTTTTGCTTTAATTCGGTGATCATAGCAGGGAATCTAGTGCCAAAAAGGTCATCCCAAAATGTAAAGAAGGGTTGATCATAATTGAATTTTAAACCGAATTCTTGATGATGAATATCATGATAAACAGAATTATTTGGGAAAAAGAATTGTAAAGGATCCCATGGTAAAATATAACCACAATGGTCATCTACAGTTTTCAAAGTTGCAAAAGAGAACAAAAGAATTTGTTCTCTGGGGGTCAAACCTGTTACGATCATTGCAACACCTGTACCTAAAGTATCTAATAAGAAACCTTCTAATGGATGATTGAAAAGGGCACCATATGCATATGGAACATATAATTGATGATGTCTTGAATGCAATTTCCTGTATAAGAATGGATGAGCATGCATAGTGTAATGTAAGACAAACTGCCAAGTATCAATGATGAAAAATCCAATGAAAAGTTTGATAAAGGATAAAACATAATTATAATAAAATGGGACACCATATTTCAAGATAAAATGTAACAAGTTAAAGTTAATTGAAATGTCAGCAATGTTAAATTGTAAATTAAACCAATTTAAATAAGAACCAAATTTAGTTAGTACGAATTTTTGTAAAAACCAAATTTCATTATCTTCATAACCAGTTAAAGTTGGACCATCAAATTTGTAAGCAATATAACCTACAAGGGATTGAATCATGTGTTGCATGATAACTTCCCTAAGAACTTCTGACCTAGTTGCCTTATTTCTTTGCAACATTTCTTGAGATGGATGAATTCTATGATGTTCTGCAATATTGTAAATATCTATAAGGTGGAAAATACCTGATACAGTCCAATACACTACTATTGGTGCAATAAGAGCCAAAATACCATCTGGAAGACCATTAATCAAAGATGGTTTTTCAACTAGATTAATAGATGGTTCCATGGTATCTAAGATGAAAAATCCATTCTTCTTTTGAGCCAAAATTTCCCAGCCTAATAAAGCTGAAGAGTTGGACATCCCTATTTGTTTGGTTTATGTTATACTAATAAGTCTGGGTGTTGATCAATGATCTGACAAGTATTGTATAGATATAATGATCTGCTGTACCAGATTCTCAAGAAGAAAAAATTCCAATAAATGGTGAAATTAAATCACTATTTGTGTAAAGCTTTAGTTTACATGTTGAAAAAATATTTTTTTTCTCTTCAATGTTCAAATAATTTGCCTTTAAATAAAGATGAGTTTTACCTTTTTCCGCTTCCCGTGGAAACTATGTATTTATCCGAAAAAGCAATTCACCGCGAACTTCGATGAAAAGCAACTGCTGCAGGTGTTTTCCCGTTCGGGGAAGGATGGGCTGGAGGGGCCACGTGCAGAAGCCCTCGAAAGATATGTTGGTAGTGAATCCATTCAGGAGAAAACCCGCATGAAAAAAACAACTGTGAAGAGAAACCCTAAACAATTCAAGTACAAAGACAGGCACCAAGCAAAAAATCTTGATATCGTCCGCTCTAGATCATTCATGACAGCTTCGTATCTTTACAAATAATGGACGTATTGAGAGTAACTACCAAATATGTTCATCGAAAACCTATTATTAAGTAATTTTAAATCTTTGTCTTGTGGTTTGCAACTTCTTTCTGATATTGTTCACAATGAAAGCTGGGCTTGAACGATCTCGAAAGTTGTGCTTATCATTTTGATGAATTTTTTATCTACTGAGAATTCTTGTAGAAAACCATCATTTTCTCTCGTATCAACCACATTTCAATTAAGAGTGGTTTAGAAAATTTTTGAATGCCCTATTTTTAGAATTTGACGTGAGGGAAATAACCAATACCAAAAGAACATTTGGGGAGTGATTCACACCTTGTAAGCAATGTACCTCTCCCTGGCGGTTCCTCTGAGAAATATGTATGGTGTTTTTCGTTGGAACATTCAGGGGTTCGGGAAAGTACGTGAATACTTTTGGAGCCCCTTAAAAAAGTATTTTGAGTTGTAAATGGAAGAAATTTGATCACCCGAGAAGAATTGTCACTGTCTAATCTAGTAACAATGTAAACATGCAATTTTGTGCTGTAAAGAATCTCTTTTGCATGATCAAAAAAATCAATTTGGATTATTAATTGGAAAAATAATGTGCGTTGCTATGGCAATGCAATAATTTCGGCTTATTTATAGTGAAAAATTAAATAATGCGGGAGATATAAAAAAACGCAAAAGTGAAATCTCGGCTCGTAAAAAATTTTCTTTTGAACCCCAAAATGGAACGATACCGTTCAGGGTTGGAACTAAGACCTACCTTACATGAATTTTGGAAACCCTCATGAGATTTAGTTTTTCCGATTTGAATTTGTAGATTTTTTTTGTTCCATTTTTTTTTTTCATTTTTTGAAACAAAAAGAAAAAGAAGAAATCAAAATACTTTTTTATTATGATGAAAAAAAGATGATGATGCATAATTTGAATAAATTGAGCCTGGATGATAAACAAGAAGAAGATATATTGAAGAATAAATTTAATCTAAGTTATGCAGAACGTAACAGGCTCGATTATATCGTTTCTGTTCAACATAATATAAATCAATTAAATAATACCAATAATCGTATTGCTTATAACATAATACAAAATAATATTCCAGAACAAATACATTCAAATTTGTTGAATGTTACTAATACTTCTATTCCACAAACTCATCCGCAGGTCAATTTTGTCTCAAGTGTTGACACAACTTCAAATAATATGATACCTAATATAACAGATAATATGATAATGAGATCTAATTCATATGATGAAGTTGAATCTGATATTGATATGCTAGACTTTAATGAAAAAAATATTAAATTCGATCAAGATTTTTTCAATGAAGTAATCAGTGTGGATAAAAATTTAATGATGAATGGAGATAAGCAAATTGATATTAATAATGGAAACGATTATCACAATACAATTACTACTGAAGCTAATTCATCAAATGAACATTTATCGAACAAAAACAGTATTTTACAGAATAATAATATTCCTGGGAAAATAGAAACTGATATTGATCATGTGAGTAGTAACAACAATATTGCTGCTATAAATATTAATAACACTACAAATTCAACAGAATTTATCGCAGAAGCTATTGATGAAAAAAAGAGTCATAAAGAGGAACAAGTTGATAAAGAGGAAGAAATGAATTTGCAACAACAATCTCTTGTAGATGAAAAAGATGGAATCATAGTAAATCATGATAATATAGAAGAAATTAATAAAATCAGCAAAATAGATGAAACTGATGAATTAAGTAGTATTGAAAGTATTGAAGATTTTGATGATACTAAAATTTCCAAAAAATTAATCAATAAATTATTTAAAAATCGGTTAATAAATGTAAATATTAATAATCATAATAATTTTTATTATGATCCCTTAGATAATTCAAATTTCGAATATTTCAATGATAAATTACCAAATCCATGGTCACAAAATTCACATCCACAATTTAAGATATGGTATGATCTTATAACATATATTCAATGGCTGTTGAATACATTAATTATAACATTTATGATTTTTTTCATTATTAAGATAATGAAAGATGATATTAAATCAATTTGGTATCAAGAGACTCAAAATTTATTAGATGAATCACAGAAATGTCAAAAAAATTTCGAAATTAACAACTGTGCTGAAAATTTCAATTTACCTGATTTAACTAATAATTGTGAAAAATGGCTTCTTTGTATGAATCGTGATAATTCAAAATTTTTCCATACAAGAACATTGATGTTTATAAAGTTATTGTCTAACTTAGTGGATACATTCATTAAAAATATGTCCATAAAGACTCTCACGGTAGTGATACTTATCACATTAGGTTGGTTTGTGATTTCACAGTGGGGTCTACAATGGATAAGATTAGCAAGTTATTATGGTGATACTAAGGAAAGTGTGAAAGACGAAAAAAAAAGATCCAGATATGATAATGACAACAATAACAATAACAATAACAATAACAATAACAATAACACCAATAACAGTAACAACAACTATAATCAAAATGAGAGTTACTATGGAATGAATCCAGTTCGAAGGGTCACATGGCAGTAAACCAGTTTCATTTTTGCTCACGTGGTGAAACGAATGGGAAAACAAAATTGCGGGATGCGAACTCCGTGTCTCGGTGAAAGTTTCCCTTAAATCCTCAACTGAACAATAATAATAGAAGGATAGCGCATTTTGCACTTATTTCAGACAAAGATTGACAGTTATCGGCAACTCACAGAGAATGGACCAATTCAAATCAAATTTCAGCGTTCATCGTCATACACTTGGAATTAACAAGTGCTGGATATTGTAAATCGTTAACGCTAATTCGTGTACAGTAGTAACATATATAACATGTTTACAATTCATTCATTATTCTTGATTCATTTTTAAACCAGTTCTTTTTCAGTATTTATCTTATTTGAACTTTCCCTTTTTCAGTTTTTCACTCTACTATCCTGTTTACATCTTCCTTTCTGCGAGGATTATATATACTACACACAAACAGTACAACTTGTTAATATTTACAAGATGCTCAGGTTTCAAACTTTGAGAAGAGGTATTGCACAACTTAACACTTTGAAAGTACCCCCAACAATTTGTAACGAAAATGTTAAAATTTTTGGTCCAAATGATACCAAAGACTGGGATTTACTACGGGCATCGTTACTGAAATTTAATAGTTCTTCTTTAGAGATCCCACTAGTTATTAACGGCGAAAGAATCTATCCATCTGAGGCGAACAGTGTGAAGGCCCAATTGAATCCATCAAACCATAAACAAATCTTAGCAAATATTACACAAGCTAATGATCAAAATATAAAGAACGCTATAAAATCTTGTACTGATGCCAAGAAGAAATGGATGGATTTACCATTTTATGATAGATCTGCAATTTTTTTGAAAGCTGCTGATTTGATCTCTACTAAATACAGATATGATATGTTAGCAGCATGTATGTTAGGTCAAGGTAAAACAGTTTATCAAGCTGAAATTGATTGTATTACAGAACTATCTGACTTCTTCAGATTTAATGTCAAATATGCATCTGAATTATATTCAGAACAACCTATGCAATCATCTCCTGGTGTTTGGAATACTGCTATTTACAGACCATTAGAAGGATTTGTTTATGCAATTTCACCATTTAATTTCACTGCTATTGCCGGTAATTTAGTAGGTGCTCCAGCATTAATGGGGAACACAGTAGTTTGGAAACCATCACAATATGCTGCCTTATCAAATTATTTATTATATACTGTATTAGAGGAAGCTGGTTTGCCAAAGGGTGTGATAAACTTTGTACCTGGTGATCCAATTAAAGTTACTGATGCTTTGGTTAATCACAAAGAATTCGCTGCATTGCATTATACTGGGTCCACAGAAGTATTTAAAGAATTGTACGGTAAGATTCAAACTAACTTGGTTAAGGGTAACTATAGGGAATATCCACATATTGTGGGTGAAACTGGTGGTAAAAACTATCACTTAGTGCATCCGTCAGCAAATATTCCAAATGCAGTTTTCAATACCATTAGAGGTGCATTTGAATATCAAGGTCAAAAATGTTCTGCAACATCAAGATTGTATCTACCTAAATCAAAATCTGATGAATTTTTAAATGATATGATTGGTATTCTCTCTGATAAAGATGCTAAATTTACACC
This sequence comes from Grigorovia transvaalensis, assembly GCA_003708445.3. Taxonomy (NCBI): domain Eukaryota; kingdom Fungi; phylum Ascomycota; class Saccharomycetes; order Saccharomycetales; family Saccharomycetaceae; genus Grigorovia; species Grigorovia transvaalensis. The sequence continues at coordinate 44,334 of PPXN03000006.1, read as the reverse complement.
AACTAATACAGCTGCTGGACCAATTAGTGGTGGTGATTTGCATGGATTTATTGGACCTGTTATTCATGAAAGATCTTTTGATAAATTAGCTAAAATTATTGATGGTGTACAAAATGATCCAAATTTGGAAATTATCTATGGTGGTAAGTACGATAAAGCTAATGGATTCTTTATTGGGCCCACAATAATCAAATGTAAGGATCCAAATCATAGATATTTGAATGAAGAATTTTTTGGTCCAGTATTGGCTGTGTATGAATACGAAGATAGTAAATTTTTAGATACATGTAAACTTATCGATAAGACATCAATTTATGGATTGACAGGTTCAATTTTCGCCAGAGATCGTGATGTAATCAACCAAGCGGCTGATATACTAAGATACAGTTGTGGTAACTTTTACATTAATGATAAATCTACCGGTGCTGTGGTGGCACAACAATGGTTTGGTGGTAGTAGGATGTCCGGTACAAATGATAAAGCTGGTAGTGGTAACATCTTGAGAAGATTTGTGTCAGTGCAAAACGTCAAAGAGAATTTCTATGAATTGACTGGTTACAAGTACCCCTTCAATTACACGAGATGAACTGATTGTACGATATATAGCTATATATTCTGACTGTTGGTCCCAATAATAAAAACTTTTTGGTAAATAGTGAATTACTTTCTTTCTATTGTTTTTTCATCTCAAAATTCCGAGATGTTTTTATTTCCTCTTTGAGAACTCTCGAGAAATAGACTCTTTCTTGCTATTCAACAAACCCTTGAATAGTAATGTTTCTGACTAAATTCGTCTTACCAACTGGCTACCATTATGGTAGACATCTCAATACAACTTCATTGCTGTTCAAGAAGCATGCTGGCCCTAAAAAGGGTAAACAGGCTAAGAATCAAAGAGAAAATGTGGACAAAGATAATGGTAATAAGTCAAATATTCAAACCGATCCACAAGAATTGCTTAGTCAATTGAAAATCAAACTGGGTAAGACATTAACGATACATCAGGATAAGCTAAATCAAATTTTACAAAATGATAACCGACAAAGTACAGTTTTCGATAATTTGAAATTATCCAATGGGACCAAATTCACAGATTTAGCTACAACTTCAGTGAAGGGAAAATCCATGTTATTAGTGACAGTATTCAATCCCTTGGATGTTAAAAGGATAATAAGTTTGATCTTAGGAGCTAATTTGAATTTAACACCAGAGAGGGTTAATGATAATGACCAATTATTGAAAGTTAGTTTACCACCAAAGACTAAAGAATATAAAATTGAACAAGATAAACAAATGAAGAAAGTATCCGATGATTGTAAGAATAGTAAATTTTTTTGGTCCTTGTCTTCAATTAGAAGAGAATTTTTAGATAAATTTAAAAAACTGTATAAGAATGATGAAATTGATGCTAATCTTTTGAAGAAATATGAAAATACGTTGAATGAATTACAAAAGGATTATGGAGAAAAGATTAAGCAACAATATGAACAAAATAGGAAAAAACTTGTTTAACATTAGGACGTTTAGAATAGGGTCTCAAATTAACGGAAATGAGTTAGTTATTAAAAAAGTATTCGTACTCTTTTAATAAAGGCAAAATATTTTTTTCTATTTATATTATATCGATTCTTTTATTAGATTTTTTAACGCAATCAATCTATCCTTTAATGAATATGTGTATGATGCTGTAATGAAACTTGAAACAAATCTCCATGGTTTCCCGTTATCCGAGCTCGAGTGGTCATTAATCGGATAATCAATCTGTTTTGGTATCTGTGTTCTTAAAAATTTGAATGGAAATCTATCTAAACAAACACTCTTAGCATTACAAATACCACGCAAGCCTTCTTTACCACCAAATTTACCAAAACCTGAATTATTTATACCACCGAATGGTAATTGACAAACATAAAATGTTGCAAAATCATTTATGGCAACATTTCCAGTACGTAAATTATTTGTCACGAAATTATTTTCTACTGTATCGTTACCGAATACAGAAGCACCAAGACCAAAATTTGAAGTATTTGCAATCTCGATACAATGATTTGTGTCCTTGGCCTTCATTATTACTAAAATGGGACCGAACACTTCCATTTGAGTTATTTGCATTTCAGTGGTAACATCGATTAATACAGTTGGTTCAAAATAATTACCCAAGGGATAAAGTGGATGACTGTATGGTTTCCCTCCCTGAATTAATTTTGCACCCTTTGCAATGGCATCATCAATCAAATCTTGTAATGCTTGGAATCTATTTGAAGAAATCATGGCACCGATATCGATATTAATGTCATTTTTCGTCTTATCAATATCAGAACCTTGATTAAACTTAATCTTCTGTAATCTTTCCTCAAGACATTTAACTAAATTGTGGTAAATCCTTTGAGATACAATCACTCTTTCAATACCGATACAATTTTGACCAGAAGATTGGAAAGTACCTCTCAAGATAATTGAAGTCAATTGAAATAGGTCGGTTTCATTATATGAGTCCAATACAATGAATGAATCCTTCCCACCTAATTCTAATACTACAGGTGTTAAATTGTTAATAGATTGCGATAACACTTTTTTACCAATGGTATCACTACCAATAAATGTAATATGTTTCAATTTAGGATGTGAAGTGAAAAAGTTGGCAGTATTATCAATTTTTTCATCCATTAAGTTATCAGACTGAGTTATTGATCGTGGTGGTAAACAATAACATAATTGAACTAAGTTTGGATCAACATTACATTCAATTAAACAATTTTGTACTAAATTGATAAAAATTTTGGAAGACCAAATAACTTGTTCAGAGCATTTAACCACGATTGAGTTACCAGTTAATATAGAGGCTATAACTGGACCCATAAGATTATGAAATGGATAATTCCATGATACAATTGAGGTAACTACACCCAATGGTTCGTATCTAATTTCAGCAATCTTTAACCATTTCATGAAAAAATTAGTTGGACCAGATCTGTTTGAATTTTTAAGTATTTTAGGACCATGTAATATAAGCCAATTTAGTTTTTCTAAAGTGACTAAAATTTCACCCATTGATGCATCGATTAATGTTTTACCTGAATCTCTACAGGATATCTTAGCAATCCACACTTGATTATTCAAGACGAATTTTTGTAAAGTTTTCAAAACTAATAATCTTTTCTTGAAGAAAGGGTCTGTTTCAGTAAAATTTGACAATTTGAATGCCCTCTCAGCATTGTTTATAATGGAATCAATTTGTTTCTCATTCATTGATTCCACTTGATCCAAGATTAGACCAGTAGCTGGGCAAATGCAATCAATCAAGTTAGGGCTACCCCTAGGGTTAGAGTCCGTTTTAAAATGAGGGTTTTTAGAAGGCCTGTGATTCTTGGAGCCCTTATCATTTTTGGTTATAAATTTTGGATTTTCCTGTAAGTATAAGGGTTTAATTTGTGGTATATCTTTATTGACATGTAAATTTAAGGGTTCAATGTTGTCTCTGTTCCACCTCAAAAAGAAATAACTTGCGGTAAACACCACAATGAGACTGAACACCGCTAAACCGAGCTGCATGGAGACAACAAAAATAGTGTAGCGAAAAGAAGACAACCCTTTGGATCTATTGAAAAACCAGATTGAAATTATTTAATAACAGCGTGTATTCACATTCTATACACACAGTGACATATATATAGACAAAAAAATTATTATATAGAAGGCAGAGAAATTATCGGACAAATCGTTTAGTGGATAAATTTATTTGCAAGAAAAAATTATTGTGCGTTTATGTGAATACCACCCGTTGGTTTAACGACGGCGTCGATTAGCAGGTCAACCACGTGCTGTTTCTTAGCTGCTGTGGTTTCCGCAATTGCGGACAATTCACTTTGGATATCTTTTAAAGCTTTCTCTTCAAGTTGGGTGACGTTACCCTCGTTTTCTTTCTCCAACTGAGACAATTCATTGTCCTTCTGTTGTTTGTACTTGTTAATTTCTTTTGATGCGTCACTCTTGGCTTGCTTCAATTTTTCTTGTCTGTATTTTCTCGCCTGTGACACAATCTGTTGTGCTTCCTTTTCAGCTTTCAATAATGTGGCAATACCGTTATTGGACTGTTCTTGATTTGGTAAAAATCATAATTGTGTTATTTTTACCTTAGTAGTCTTGTTAGTAAAAGCGTACTTTGGACTTAGATAGCATGCATGCAGACGCATATGTATATGTAGATATATCTATACATAGATCAATACCTATTATTGATTGTCTATATGTACATGTGTATGCATATAAGTATGTGACATACCATTTTCTGTATTCGTTAATCTATCTATTTCAATAGCAAAATGAAAAGGAAACAGAATTTTTCGTACTTTTTTTGAAAATGTCAAAAAAACTATTTTTTCTGTATTTCCCAAAATTTGTACTTATTTTTCCCCTTCACATCAAGACTTTTATGAATTGTGAAGCAACAGTACTTAGGGACGCTTTGGCCTTACTCCGTTCCGATTTGTCTACAGAGGCTGGGGCTAAAGTGTCCTTATTGTATGTGTAGTCGCGTATCCCCATGGAATGTAATATGTCCACTATACCATCAATTTCTAAATTTGATCTCTCCAATTGTATCACTAGACCCTTAAACCCAGTGGAAGTAAATAAATTACAACATCTCACTCTTGTCTTGTCACGCGTGACAAAACTTTCACCGGCATCTCCCTTGACGACTTGTCTCAAATTCCAAATATTCGATAATTTGTCTTGTAAAATTGTATCAAATGTCGTATTATACCAATTTTGACTACTTGAATCGAGTAACTTCTCTGTGGTATTTGTGCTTGTTGACATTATCATATTATTTTTGATTATGCATGTCTCTTCCAGTTCTGGGAAACTAACACTGTACAATATATTATTATCACCCTTTACATCACCACTGTTGGCAATCGTACTCCGGTAAATTTTAACTTCAATGGACCAATTATTTTCAATGGTCAAAATCGTATTTGCAATTCGATCCTTAAATTCTAATAATGTAGCTGGTGTAGCTTTATCAATGAAAATAACACTTTTTTTATATTACTGCAGATAACCTAAAGGACAAGAAGAGTCAACCCCTCCTCTCATTTTTCACGTTATTGGCATATCTTGTTAGTATTACGTTCACTACAACTACTACAACACGATCCTCATTCACACATACGCAGTACTCATAACGTCAGCCACTTAAACTGAAAACGGAAAACAAAGTGGAAAATTACCGAATCGCAGAAGTCCCAAAAGTTTTTCGTTGCTTTTCTTCTGTCACGTTTTCCAAAAGCTAATCATACAAAAAAAAAGAAACCCCACCCCAAATCGAAAATAGAAAAGGTAACAATACACCAATTGGTTTGAGTAATTAATTTGTCATATAACAAATAGAGAATTACCTAGACATAGTACAAAGATAAAAGAAAAGAATTTGTCATGGACTCAATTGATATCGCTGTCTTAACCGTCTTCACTATCGTTATTGCCTTATATTTTAATAGAGCCTTGATAACACAATTCATCTCTAATACAAGTCTCAACAATTTCAACAAGAATGACACTTTATTAGGTGGCGGTTCAAGAGACATCGCAGAAGTCTTTAAATTAAATAACAAAAATTTCTTAGTTATGTATGGTTCTCAAACTGGTACTGCTGAAGATTACGCCAAGATGTTCAGTAAAGAACTAAATTCTAAATTCGGTTTAAATGTACTTTGTGTGGACTTGGATGATTATGATTTCGATACATTAAATAATTTGCCAACTGATACAATATCTGTCATTTTCATGTCCACTTATGGTGAAGGTGAAGTACCTGATAATGCCATTAATTTCGAAAAATTTTTGAAAAATATCGAAAGTGATAAGCTGAATAATTTTAATTTTATGATTTTTGGGTTAGGTAATTCCACTTATGAAATATTTAATGGTGCTGCTAGAAATATTCAAAAATTATTGAGAAAAAATGGTGCTAATCCATTGTATAAGATTGGATTAGCTGATGATGGTGCTGCAACCACTGATGAAGATTATTTAACTTGGAAGGAAAATGTCCTGGAATTAATAAAGGATAAATTGGAAATCAATGAAAATTCTAATACATTTAATTCAACTTTCCAATTGACAAATTTATCTGATTTGGATGATAAAGTTTATCTTGGTGAACCCACTGAACATTATTTACCTGGTTCTAAATTACCAATGAATATTGAGAAAAAAATTCAAACTGGTCCATTTAACTTAACTTATCCCTATGTTGCACCAATTACTGCAACAAGAGAATTATTCCACCATCCAAATGAAGAGACATCAGAAGATAATACTGAAACCGATGACACTGAAAGTGATGATACTGAAAATAAAGATGATGAAAAGCAAAAAATTGTTACACGTAATTGTATTCATGCTGAATTCGACGTATCAGGTTCAAACATGAAATATTCAACTGGTGACCATTTAGCTATTTGGCCAACTAATGCCATTGAAAAAGTGGATCAATTTATTGAAATTTTCAATTTAAATAAAGATGAAATTTTTAACTTGAAATCAACGGATCCAACCATTAAATTACCATTTCCTTGCCCTACTACAATTGGTACCGCCATTACTTATTATTTAGAGATTACTGGACCGGTTTCCAGACAATTTTTAGCTAATTTAATTCAATTTATTGATATTGACGATAAGGATCCAAATAATGATGATGAGAAATCATTAAAGGATAAAATGATTAACCTATCAAAGGACAAAGATTTATTTGCAAAAGAGATAACATCCAAATTTTTCAATATTGCAGATATGTTAGCCTATTTAGCTCCAAATAAAAAGTGGGATAATGTACCTTGGTTATTCCTTGTTGAAAATATTAGTAAACTATCTCCACGTTATTACTCAATATCATCATCTGCATTATCTGAGAAACAAATTATTCATATAACTGCTGTTGTGGAAAATGAGGAAAATGAATTCGATCCCAATAGAACAATCCTAGGTGTCACTACAAATCTGTTAAGAAATGTATCAGAAGAATTTAATAACCATAAGGCTGCAGAAATTGAAGATAAAAATGAGAACAGTAAGGAAAAGAGTGATCAACAAAAGATTAAGGATAATTTACCAGTTCATTATAATCTTGATGGTCCACGTAATTTATACTCAGGCTTTAAATTACCAATTCATGTAAGAAAATCGACATTCAAATTACCAAATAATCATAATACACCTATTATTATGATTGGTCCAGGTACTGGTATTGCACCATTCCGTGGGTTTATTAGAGAACGTGTAAAATATTTGGAGTTGAACCCAAATGTTAAATTAGGTAAACAGTTACTATTTTATGGTTGTAGAAATGATCACGATTTCTTATATAAGGATGAATGGGATAGTTATAAATCGAAATTAGGTGATACTTTCCAAATGATTGTAGCCAAATCGAGAGTGAAGCCAGGTGAAAAAATTTATGTACAGCATAAAATAAAGGAATTTGAGAGAGATATCATTGATTTATTAAAATTAAATGCTTTCATTTATGTATGTGGTGACGCCAAAGGTATGGCAAAACAAGTACATGATACTCTCGTTGGCATAATATCAAGAGGCTTGGAAATTGACGAAAATGATGCCCATGGTATGGTAAAAATGTTCAAGAATACTGGAAGGTACCAAGAAGACGTTTGGTAAGTATCAAGAGAAATATTACTTCATTTTTAATGACAATTTGTTACTTCATTTTCTTTTTTTTTTTGCTTTTTCTTTTAATTACTGAAATATTTTTTATAAAAGATATTATATACAGTTATAATGTGTTGGTTTACTAAAACAGCTCTTTCTGCTCATTTATCTGCAAAATAATTTGACCCTTTTCAGTGTTTTCAACTACGCTGACTTGTGTTAAATCATCTACTACAAAATCTGCTCCTGCGTCAAATAGTTTCTCCTGATCGTAAGTGGATGTAATACCGATAACTGAAGCACCTATAGCTTTACCAGCTTTAATACCTACTGTCGAATCTTCAAACACAACAGTTCTTGCTTTATTCTTGTCTAAACCCCAATTATCACAAAGGATATCATATGCTTTTTGATATCCTTCTGGATCCGGCTTACCCTTACTAACATCAACGGCTGTGATGAAAGTATCTGGTTTAGGAATATCTTTTAGTATAGTTTTGAACCAAGAAAATGCAGTATATGGTGAACCACCAGTTACAATAGCCCATTTCCTTTGTGAAATCTTGGCATTGTCTTGTACAGTAGAGTTGGATATAGTTTTATCTAAGTTACATAGTAAATCATGAACACCAGATATCAACGACACAGTATCCACATAATCATCAGCAATCTGTCTCCCCAGTTCGGCGGCAGCTTGGCCCGTAGAGTTATCTAAGTCGGGGAAGAATTTTGCCATCACTTCACTTGTTCTAACACCATGAGAAAACTTGAACAATTCCACTGGATCAACATTATGCTGGGCACAAAGTACTTTCCAGGCAGATTCTGCAGCAAATGTCGTTGATACGATGGTACCATCTAGATCAAAAAGACAATTATCTACAGTAATTTGAGTCATTTCTTTCCTGCTTTGCCGTCTTTCTCTTTCTTCCTGTGAGATCGGACTTGTCCAAAAGCAAGAGAAGCCATTCGTTAAGATAACGACGTTATCAGAAAGGCATGAGAAAAATGAGTTACAGAAATGCCGTGCCTTGTATGGTCATACCGTAAACGTCATCTGCCGTTTTTCATTGCTAGTTTTTCAAACCAGTTGCCTCATTTTTGCTTTTGTTGATGTTCATCCTTTCGTATTCTTTCTCTTCTTTCGAATTCGTGGAAGTGAGATTTGAACCCGATCTTTCGGCTATAAATTCAAGGCACTTTTTTAATATACAAAATACAGAGTTATATAATAGAGCTCATGAAATAGTCTGTTCTTATTCCTTGGACTCTGCCGGTGTCTTTCTTACAAAGTTCACGGGAGGAGATGGTATTCGTTATCTCTTTTCTACACCAGCAATATTTAAAATAATTGGACCCTTTTCTAAGTTCTCCATAACAGAGACCTGAGTTAAATTATCTACAACGAAATCTGCACCTGCTTCAAATAGCTTCTCCTGATCGAAAGTAGAGGCAATCCCGATAACTGATGCTCCTATAGCTTTACCAGCTTTAATACCTGCTGGGGCATCTTCAAAAACAACAGTTCTTGATTTGTTCTTATCAAATCCCCAGTTATCGCAAAGGGTATCATATGCTTTTTGATATCCTTCTGGATTTGGTTTACCTTTAGCAACATCAAATGCAGTGATGAAAGTATCTGGTTTAGGAATATCTTTTAGTATAGTTTTGAACCAAGAAAAGGCTAAATACTGAGTACCACTAGTAACGATAGCCCATTTTCTTTGTGGAATCTTACAATTTTCTTGCTCTTCACGATCTATTATAACTTTATCTAAAGAGCATAACAAATCGTGAGCACCTGGAATCAAAGAAACTGTATCATAATGGTCAGCAATCTTTCTATCTAATTCAATACAAGCTTTATTATCAGTATTATCAATTTGAGGGAAAAATTTAGCAAATGTGGCATCGGAACGAACACCATGTGAGAATTTAAATAGCTCAACAGGATCCACATCATATTTGGTGCAAAGATCTCTCCAAACAGCTTCTGCAGCTAATATAGTTGTTATGAGGGTACCATCTAAATCAAAAAGACAAGTGTCTACGGTAAGTTGGGGCATCTGTAGTTTTACAAGTAAGACAATAACTGAATGTAATTTGAAAAGATGGTAGTTAATGTAGAATAGTTACTAATTATAACACCACATATTTGTCCATTTTTGTCGGCTTATATATTCTGTTACAAACTAATTTTACTGAAAATTACCATAATAAGAATCTCTGTACTACAAAAATTGCCAGATATCAATAAATTATCGAACGATTGGAATGTAGTGGTAGTACTATCGTTTAGTTGATGTACTGATAGTGACAATTAAACAAGTTTAGTGTTTATTTGATAGATCAGTATTGAAATACATCATTACCCAAGTTGTCACTAAACCAAAAGTTTTCTCGGGATTTGGCACTCGAAGAATGCTGTTTAATACATAAACCCTGTTTTTATCTTTAATTTATATAATATTGGTAATTTGACTCAAGAGACATTAAAGTCTTACAGTGTTTCTTCTATAGACGACACTACACCAGATAAGAAGCTTCCACGTTCCAAAACTTCGAAAAACTGTTTTAAGTATGTTTTCTTTTCCCCGCTTTTATTTTTTGTTCTGTTTTGTTTTCGGGGCACGATACTCCGACTTTTCAGATCTTCGATCAAGAAGCTTTTGTACCAGTTTCAGAATCATAACATCGTCTGTATAGTATGATATAGTCTATATATATATATATATATGTTGTAAACTATCTTTCAATTGGGTTATTAATCTGTAAAACAATTGAACCATTTTCGGAATTTTCAATTACATTGACCTGTGTCAAATCACTCACAACATAATCTGCACCAGCTTGGAAAAGGATATCTTTATCATAACTACTTGTGATACCGACTGTAATCGCACCAATTGCTTTACCAGCTTTGATACCCACTGGCGCATCTTCAAATACAACAGTTTTTGAATTGTTCTTGTCTAAACCCCAATTGGCACAAAGAATATCAAATGCCTTTTGATAACCTTCTGGATCTGGTTTCCCTTTAGCAACATCAATCGCGGTGATGAAAGTATCTGGTTTGGGAATATCTTTCAAAATAGTCTTAAACCATGAAAATGCAAGATATGGTGTTCCACTTGTTACAATAGCCCATTTCCTTTGTGAAATTTTCACATCATTGGAAATCTTACCGTTTTCCACTAATCTATCTAATGAGAAAAGGAAATCATGCGAACCAGGAATTAAAGAAACAGTATCAATATAATCATCAGCCATTTTTTTCTCTAAAGCAATAGTGACAACATTATCTGTATTATCTAATTGTGGGAAGAATTTGGCAATTATTTCACCTGAACGTGCACCATGAGAATGCTTGAATAATTCCTCTGGATCCACATTATGCTTCGAACATAAATCTCTCCAAGTTGATTCTGCAGCTAATGTGGTGGATACAATGGTACCATCTAGATCGAAAAGACAATTATCCACTGTAATTTGAGGCATAATTAAAGAATTTAAGTTATCTTTTTTTTCTATAATTTAACTATGTCAAACTCCTTTGGAAGGTGATACTTTCCAACTATGCTTTCTGTATGAGTTGTTATCGGGATTCATCAAGAGAAAAGAAAACAAAGAACGAAAAAGAAAAAACAAGTGGTTCGAAAATACAATCCTTATTAATAAACTATTCTAGAATAACATACAGAGATGGCACTTAAATTGAAGCATCGGAAATGTCATTCAACTTTTCGAATTCTTATCGCCGCTCCGTCTGCAATCTCCGCTTCCGCATGTGGGACCGGATCATTTTGGACGGTCAGCAGCGGAAACGATATTTTCTCGGGGACCAAGAGGGTAACAGTTCAAGAAAACCACTTCCCTTGCCGCGGAAGGAACATCGTATTGTTTCTATTTATATACGGCCGGTTGTCTCGAAGCGTCCTTAGCACTTTTCCCCATCCCGCACAAAAGGGATGCATGTTGCTCTCAAAGAGCGGTGGAAATTTGGCTGCAACACACTTCTCTTTGTACATTGATTCGGCAAAGTCGGTTTGTTCGAACAAAAGTATAAAAACCTCTTGATTTCCCTGATTCAATATTTCTTCTTTTTGTGTTGTACTTAACAATCTGCCTCTCTTTGGTAATTGGAGAGGTAACCTATACACACATACGTTAAGGTTGCAAAATCAACCAACCAATCATGTTTTCATGTTGTTGGTCTTTGCATAGTCTTATATTCGACAGTTTTATATCGGATGGCCAATCATCTTAAATTATTCTTAATCAATTATTCAATCAAAAAGAACAATTACTATTTTAAAATTCTTTATACATTCAGTATTTTGAATAGTCCCAAATATTATATTTGTTCTAAATTTGCTTGGTAGATATTTACTGGAATATGAGATTAAATTACTGAATGTTTTTTGTACGTAATTAAGAAGTACTTTCAAGATAATCACACAAATTTTAACTGCTATCTTCAAGATTTTTATTTTATGATATTATAAATTTTATTATAGTCATAAAATTAATCAAGTTTTTAGATTATATTCTTTTCAGTTGTTCATATTATTTACACACAACTAATATTTTCATCCCATCCGAAAAATTTGATTTTTTGGTTGTTTTTTGTAACATATTTGATATAGTCCTATATACAAATTTTATGTATGTTATTAATGGTATGTTATTTTTTTTCTTTTCCCTTTCTGATAATATTTATTATATTGTACAATCATTTAAGTATATATAAATTACAGATTCATGCTATGCTGCTTCGTTACGACCATTTTCAGCACTTAAAATATGAGCAAATTGATTTTTGCGCTTATGATCTTCCTTGACAGATTCAATAATTTGATTATTAAACCTATCTGTTATATCATATGCCTTATGACAGCAATCCATTAAAGTTAGTGCATCCATGGGTAAACCACCAGCTTTGGATACTTGAACTACTTCTCTGTTTTTATTTAAAGTAACTGTCAACACACCATCTCTTAATAACTCTTCTTTCAGTGTGGCATCCACTATGACAATTTCTGTATTGGATTCACCTTTAACGTTGGTTTCAGTATCAGTTGGATTGAAAAATGAAAACGTTACACAAATTGGGACATGCAATATACCTAATGGTACTGGCTCTCTGTCATCCATGGAATGAACAATAACTTCTTGACCCTTGATAGTGATATCAGGTTTCTTGAAATGCATTAAACTTGCCATAACAGCAATACAGGATGCATCAATGAATCCACCATCACCATTCAAGAAATGAACATTGGCTCTAATTGCCCAACATTTAACACCAGCAATTATACATAAACCTTCCACATCTAACGCAGCCGACCTCCTTACACTTTTCTCAATAATTCTACTTATCATAACCTCATCATCACCTGTATTATTACCATTTTCAAATTGTATACCGGCCATGGGCGTTGACTCTGTAGAAATTAAAAATAATCCTTCAAATGGTCTATCCTCATACGGTTGTGTCACTTCACAACTTATACGACAATGTACTTTTGTCTCACCTAAAGTTATGGTCACATCACCGTACTCTTTACCAAATTTGATATCTAACGATCTCATCTCATCAAATGAACGGCCATCAAGACGTAAATTATTTCTGAGTGATTCTAGAATGAACTGGGACTCTACTTGTGGAATTATAATATCTTTTGCCATCGTGGTGAGTATAATAATAATCCAGGTGAAAAAATGAGTGAGCTACACCTTCTGAGGGTTCTTGGCAAATCGATGAGTTTTCTATGTAAATAAAAATTTTTATTGTTTGAGTTTTTCATTTTTCGGTAATTTGATTCTTTTACTATGGAGGTTTCGAGTGATGGATGTTGTGTTGTCTGTGGACTGGACTGGCAACCACAATTGGCAACTGGCTGTTTACACAGAAAGTAACACGTTGGTCTTGCCGAAGGTATTGTGTTTACTGCTAGTGTCAAAATGGTTTCCCTCAGTTGCCACAACAACATTTGCTCGGTTTTTACGGTTTTCCACTAAACGAAAACTGGGTTGTATATAAATAAAGGTAAAGACATAGACAAAACTTAACCTCTTTTCTACCATGTGTACTGGTAAAAAAAACTGCATTGAGTGTCAATTACTGCATAGTTCTGTATTTAAACACACGGGGATAATGTTGTCAACTTGGAGCATAGCAATTGTTTCTCTTGCCACTATATACTGGCTAGCAGGGAAAATACTTCAAACTCTCAGAGATATCTCTCCACTAGCTTTGAAACAACAGGCCAATATTGCCCCAGTGAGGAAGGCAAATGAAACAGCACATTACAGAAATTTTTTAGTACCCAATGGGTTCCCGTTAACGACAGGTTTAGCATTATCAAATCAATATAAGATAAGAAACGGTAATATTGGTGATATTTGGTCAGCAATTGTGGCTAACAACAAAAATACTATAGGTTTCAAATGTGATAGAGACCAAAGTAAATGTAGCTACAACATCGGTGAAATTAACGGACTTGTTAAGCAAATCATGAAGAGATTACAAAATTATTCCAGTGTAGGTATCTTGGCCCGTATTGATACCCTCCCAGGTTTTGCAACTTATATTGCACTTATGCTAATGACTATTAAAATTGACAATTTTCAATTCTACTTACTAGATTCTTTTCAATATGAAGCTGAGCTGGAATTGGATCTCGATTTAATTGTCTTTGACGACAGCATCGTTTTTACACAATTAAACCACATATCAAATTATTTTTATATTGGATTGAATGATACTAAATTTAAACCCCTCAGTCATGGAACAATGATTCTTTGGCGAGATAGTATGCAAGATTCTGAACCTGATAATATTTTCGAATACAAACCAAGTCCAGATAACGCTGACGATTTGAAAACTTGGTGTAACCTTCTCACTGATGGTAAAGACCTGACTCAATTTATTCAATTGAACTTGGTCAGTGCAATTGCAAATTTTATTAAAAGTTTCCCATTGGGTCATGAACTTAATGAGAAGGATATATTGACAATAATTGAACCTGGTACATTTAGCAAATTGACCAAAACTCCAAAAAATTATCATCATGAAAGTAGTTTACAAAATTGGGTTAAAATATTTGCAGTCTTACTTCATGGCGGTTCTTTGACATTTTGTAAAGAAGACCTTAATGGTATCATAAGAGATACTACATTACTTTCTATTACATCTGCCGATTTACCCGAATTGGTACACAAGTTGACTTATAAACTAGATATTCTACAAAAATTGAAAGTTCAACTAGGTTTATGCGTATTCAATAAAGGGATTTTTTTCAATAATAACACAGTGTCAAATGTTCGTTGCATTTATTCAAGTTCACATCTGAAAAGATCTAGGCAGATCTCAAAATTTAGTAAAAAAACAAGACTATATGTACCAGGTCAAATAGACCATACTATTCCTACTGATCAAGCCAACAGGTTCAGATCCATATTTGGCTGTAGAATAGTAATGGAACTATATATTGATAATTTGATTTTAGGTCCCATATCAGCAACAAATTTTTTCGACTATAGAATCTTACCTAAATTAGTAGAAGACAAGGTTAGCTTTTCAGGTGCATTATCAACATCACTAGAAGGAAAATTTATTGAAATAGAAGGATTTGATATTGCTCAAAGACAAGGTATGCTATGTGTAAGGGGATTCACAATTGGGAAACCACTAGACAAGAAAAGGTTAGAAAAGGCAATAAAATCAAGCAAAAGTTTAGCTCGAGGCGAAGGATGGATGCCTTTAATGGGTGTTTATGGACTTTGGGGTCATGACGGGTGTTTATACCTTTATAAATAACTCGAGACATCTAGGTCAATTCACCAATTACACAAAGATTTGTTGAAGTTGGTCGCTTTCCTTTGTTGCCTTCTAGAACTTAAATCAATACATTTTACGCATACGCAACATTTCCTTTTTACCTTGTTCCTTTTATAATTTGCATTCTCTATCATCTATAAAATTATGTCTAATGAAACTATTTTCTTTAAATTATCGTTAAATATAGTTATAAATCAATCATATCTTAGTTCACCTTCAACACAGTTCCAGAAATCTTCAATAAATTTTTTTTGGTCATCACAATTTTCATTATTAGTACCTCTAATTGCTAGATATGATCTATTGTCCACTTCAATATCCCATTCATTTGGATTTGCACCCACAATCTTCCCACCAGTTTCATTCAAAATACACCAACCTGCACAAACATCCCATGAATAACAGCCACCATCCCAATAGCAATCTAAATAACCAATGGCAGTATATGCTAAAGTCATAGCAGAAGAGCCTAAATTTCTAAAACCATGAACAAATCCACCATCTACCGCTAGTAAATTTTCGTAAGTTTTCATCTTAGTCTTGAAATTATTACCTTCACGAGCAGAACCTGGTTGTAAAGCTATAACTGATTTATTCAAAATAAGTGGACCCATTCCGCTTAACTTTTCCTTAAAATTAAATTCTTTACCATTTAGTCTGACACCATTATTTTGTGATGCAGAGACTAATAAATCAAGATGTGGATTATAAATAACTCCTACTACAGGTTCCTTATTTATAGTTAAACCTAAGGACGTACAACTGAAGGGGAAATCATGAACAAAATTGGTTGTACCATCAATGGGATCAACAATAAATGTGGGATCATTAGTAATTTTAGTAACACCTTTCACGTAACTTTCTTCACCGATAAATTTGAACTCAGGGAAATCTTTTCTCAGGGATTCCCAAATTAATTTCTCCACTTGTTTGTCAATATCGGTGACAATGTCTACCCTACGAGAACCTGTCTTCATATCATAGTTTTGTTGTGTGCCTGATTTAGATTTGATAATAGGACCAACTTTTCCAGTGGCTAGTTCGCAAAGGTATTTTTCTATCTCTAGCAGGTTTATGGTCATTTTTGGCAATGTATGTCTCGTGTAAACCGCTGTTTCGTTTATGAAGATAAAAGTTCAACTACATTTCATTTTCATTCTCAGATCTGATTTTTCAATATTTTTAAATTAAATGCTTCTTTTTCTGCCTGTCATTTTTTTGCACTTTCGAAGCAGAAAAAGAGAAATTGAAAAAGAAACGTCGATCACGGGACTTTTCCGCTTGCAGGCACAAAGTGACGACGATAAACAGACTATATACTAAAATATATCGATATAAGCTCAATCACAAACATTTTAAGCTAAGAAACCCTTTTGCTTTAAGTATTCTTGAACAACAGCACGATCTCTTTTAACCCAGTTGGAATTACCCCTAATGGTATCTAACGATTGGGCTAGATTTTTATCGAAACCTTTAGTGTCTTTACTTTCAAAGTATGATTCGATTTCGGTAATGGACTGAGTTGAAGTAAAACCAGAAGTAGATAAATTGACAACGTGACCAAATACTGGGGAACCTGTTGTAAAGCTTTCAACAATGGAGTCATAGTTAGCTTGGAACCAAGCCCACATTGCTTCGATACCGTTAGTGTGACTTCTTAAACCAACTAATGGAACATAAATGTCTTGTTTCAAGACTGTGCCATCCAATAAATAACCTAATGTTCTTTCAATTAATTCTGGTTGTTCGAATCTACCTAAAGATCTTAAAGCAGCAAGCTTTTCGTCTGGGTTTGCTGGGTTTTGATAAATCTTGAATAATTTTTCATATTCAGCAGTATCACCAAGTCTGGCAACTGTTGTGAAAACAGCAGACTTAATTAAGGCAGGGATTGGTTTATTACCTGAAACTTGTTCGTCAAACATCTTTAAGGCTGCATTGACAGCATTTTCATCCCTAGCATTACATGCAGAGCCGAAAAGAGTAACCTTCAATCTTTGTAAGTTATAATCTTCATCATCTTTGAATTCCCAACCCAATTCATTGACTTTATTAGTGATTAACTGTCTGGTAAATTCTGTTAATGCATCTGTAACAGTTTTATCTTCAAACATGAAAGAAGCCTTTAGAGCTCCTAAACTGTTTAGAATTTGTTGCCAAACCACAAAAGAGTTTTCTTCCTTCCAGTTTGAAATTAAGTTTAAGAAATTGGTGGTTGGGGTGTAACCAGAAGAAGCAAGAGCTTTGGCATCCGCAACTAAACCTGTACGATCCTCCACACTCAATAAATCTCTTTGTTTACTTAATTTTTCCCATCTTTCATTGGTATATGATGTAATATAAGTACCGATCTGATCACCGTTAATTTTGAAGAAATCATTGTCACCCTTATCAATTTCAATTGTTTCTGTTCTTTCATTGAAAACTAAAGTTTTGTCGATACCGTCATGATTCTTAACGGAAAGGAAAACTGGGTAAATAGTTTCATCATCTTCTGTTTTAACATCACCTGTAGATAAATAGCGATGTTGAGTCAAGATGACTTTACCGTCTTCTCTTTCTTTAACACTAACTACTGGGAAACCAACTTTCTTGGTCCAAATATCCATGTATTTGGTAACATCCTTACCAGTAACTAATGATAAGTAGTTCCATAAGTCTTCAGTCTTAGCATTACCGTATTGATATTTAGCTAAATATTCTGAAACACCTTTGATGAAAAAACCTTCACCAATCCATTTGGAAACCATTCTCAAAACAGAAGAACCTTTTGAATAAGAAATAGCATCAAAAATTTGATTGATCTCATCAGCACTTCTAACTGGAACTTCAATTGGATGTGATGATCTTAAAGAATCTAAACCTAAAGCTCTTTGTAAGGTAGTACCCACATATTGTTCCCAAACTTTCCATTCTGGATGAGAATTGTTACAAGAATATTCAGCCATCCAAGTGGCAAAACCTTCATTTAACCATAAACTTTCCCACCAATCCATGGTAACCAAATTACCAAACCATTGGTGTGCTAATTCATGTTGTACGACTTCAGCAACTCTTTGAATACGATCAAAGGAGGAGTTTTCCTTATCTAATAATAAATCAATAACACGATAAGTGACAAGCCCCCAATTCTCCATTGCACCAGCAGCAAATTCATGAATAGCAACCATATCCATTTTTGGTAATGGATAATCAATGTTGAAAGTGTATTCAAAAAATTTCAAAGTTTTGGCAGCCAATTCAGCAGAAAACTTACCTTCTTGTTCAGTACCTGGAGTAGCGTAAACTCTCACTGGGATACGGAAATCGTTGCATTCTACATAATTCAATTCAGCGACGATAAAGGCAACTAAATAGGTGGACATCTTTGGAGTAGTATTAAATGTTGTAATCTTTTTATTATCCTTGATAATTTCTTCCTTAACATCCATATTTGATAATTGAGTGAACTCTGGTGCAGAGATTAAAGTAATATCAAAAGTTGCCTTCAAATTTGGTTCATCGAAACATGGGAATGCACGTCTAGCATCAGTTGGTTCCATTTGCGTAGTAGCCATATATTTAGTTTCACCAGATTTTGGATCAACGTATTTAGCTCTATAAAACCCAGCCATTTGATCATTCAAGATACCTTTAAATTTAATATCTAATTGTATATGGCCATCATGAGTTTTATCAGCTACAGTACCCTTTGGGAAGACTAATTCGATGACTTCATTGTCATCATCCTTTGATTTTGATGAAACTACATCAACATCCCCAATTTTAACAGATAAAAACTCAATTTCATTAGCATTAATGGAAATGGTATCAATAGAAGAGTCCTTGACTTCTAAGGTGATAGAGTTGGTACCATTGAAAGTGAAATCATCAAAATTTGGTTCAATTGTTAAGTTGTAACCTAATGGTTTGACATTGGTTGGCAAGACTTTACGTGTGACGTCCATGCTGAGTTGTGTGTTTAATTGTTGTTGAAAGAAACGTGTTTGGGAATATCGAATTTTTCGACTGAAATATATTTTTTCCATATGTGTCAATATTAAAGGCCTAACTTTTTTGAGACCTCGAGATGGAAAAGAAAGATGAGTTGACGATTTTCGAATATTGTATAGTAGCTGATATGTAGATCAGTTGATTACTGAGGTAGTGGCATCCGAGGTTGGATTGGTAGATTAGAAGTGCAAATTATGAGTGCTGCTTTGGGACGTTTCTTGGTTTAATTAGGGCTAGAACGATACCGGTCAAACGGTTACATTCAAGATGATAATTGCTGGTTCAAGGTTCAAGCAAAACAGTCTATAATTCGCCTATGTAAAGAAAATGATCCAGGAAGTTGTATTGCCGACAACATTCGTTACGAGCGTTTGTACAAGATGATAGAATGGGAAACTCTTGAAGAAAAAGGAACAATATTCCAACAGATGTTGGAAAGCTAGGAATGACTCACAAAATAAGCGCTCTTCTCAATTTAAAATCTTGGTGGTATGAGACGCTTCTAAGAGGACTTGACTGGAAAATGTCATGGTATTTCCGCTTTCTGTGATTTCCGCGTTGTCAATCCCGTTGGGGCAGTTTCTTTATTACAATGTGCACAGGTCTTATGATTCCCTTGCCATTTTTATTTACTAAGTATGGTGCCAAACTAAGAAATAAGTCTTACTACGATGGATAGAAAATAGAGCAGATATTTTTAGTCAGCAATTGAAACTGTGCTGACTATACGATCACATGTGCTAATGTATTCTCTTCCTCTTGTTCTATGTGAATTGTAATGGCCTGCATCAAAAAGGGAAAAAGATCTGACAAAGCGAAGAAAAAAGAAAAAACTGGAAGTCGGCCGATCGTTGTATCTCAGATAAAGTAATATGTATTATTCGGAAAGTCGGCCGATCAAGATTGTATATATTGTGTTTAAATTTCCCGAGCTCATCGATTTTCGACTCTTCTTTTTTTTTTTTAGCAACAATAGAACGAAATACACTATAGTGAAATTCTTGCATCAAGCTCATCGCTAAGTGTTTTCTGTTTTGTTGTTCTTAACAATCCAATCATTTGTTTACAGTACGGAATGAGCAGTGATCTAGAAAATAGTAGCATATCTACTGGTCTCTCGAGAAAGTGGAGTACGCATTTGCAAAATAAAAATGATGCCATACAATCTACTTGGGAAGTCACCTTCAATGGATCTGACGAAATTGCAGATCCAGAAGATATTGCTAGACATTTGTCAGTGTATAGAAAATATTATATTTCATTTATTATAACATTGGCATCTATGGTAATTACAATGCTTTCATCATGTTGGACATTTGTCTCACCACATATTATTTCGAAATTTGGCATTTCGCATGAAGTTAGTGTGCTGGGTATCATGTTTTATGTGTTTGGATTAGCATTTGGTCCATTATTTTTGTCACCCATTTCAGAATTATATGGTCGTCGTTTAACATTTATCTTTTCATTATTATTGAGTATTATTTGGCAATGTCTTGTTACTTGGTCCAAGAATGTTGTTGGTATTATGTTTGGTAGATTCTTAAGTGGGTTTTTTGGTTCAAGTTTCCTTTCTGTTGCGGGTGGTTCAATAAGTGATATTTTTGATAAAAATTCTATTACTATACCGATGGCGATTTATACTACTGCTGCCATGATGGGGCCATCATTGGGGCCTATCATATCTGGGGCATTATACACCGTGAATTATAAATGGACTTTTGTCACATTTATCTTGGCGTCAGCGGTTTGTTTAGTTTTGATTATATTTACCATCCCAGAAACGTATAAACCAATGTTATTAATCAAGAAAGCTGAAAGGTTAAGAACAGAGACTGGTAATCAAGAGTATTATGCACCATTGGAGAGAGTAAGAAAGGATACGAATATTTTCAAATCAATGGTTATGTCATGTGAAAGACCATTCAGTTTATTACTTTTCGATCCAATGATGGGTGTATTATGCTTTTACACCGGTCTTGAATTAGCAATCATTTACTTATTCTTTGTCGCATTCCCATATATTTTTCCCAAGATTTATGGGTTTGGTGTTATGAAGACAGCATGTATGTATATTGGTATCCTAGTAGGTGTTATGTTGGCGACACCCATGTCAATTTTGTTCCAATGGAAGTATGAGAAACGTGTTCGTGCCAATAATGGTATCAGTGTACCTGAAATGAGATTTGAACCATTATTTTATGGTGCATTTTGTTCACCAATTGGTCTAATGATTTTTTCATGGACCACATATTCTAATGTTCATTGGATGGGTCCCATGATAGGGAGTGGTATATTTGGAATGGGTGTGTTATTTGTATTTGTTGCCATTTTCAACTATACAGTGGATGCATATAGGAAATATGCCGCGTCAGGTTTAGCATGTAACTCATTTGTCAGATGTGTTATGGGTGGAATCTTCCCCTTGTTTGGATTACAAATGTATAAAGGTATGGGTGTCAATTGGGGCAGTTTCTTCATTACCATGTGTACAGTGCTAATGATTCCCGTTCCCTTTCTTTTCAACAAGTATGGTGCATATTTGAGAAGTAAGTCACCATATGCCTGGGATGATGATGAATAGTTCTTCTGCATTTTTCAGTTTATTTGCTCTTCTATTTGCATCCTTCATTTATTTCTAATTGTAGTCATTTCCTGCATCTCTTAATTAATTTCTTTTTCTCTTTGTTTATGTATACAATAATAGCACCGTAACACAATAGAATATACGTCATTCCCATTTCTTTTTTCCGCCAAAGTGTCGTCGGAGTTTAAAAATGGAAAAAATTTTCAAGATGTTCGAAATAGGCAAAAAAAAATATAAAAGGCTCGAAGAAACAAATGAACCATACCATACCATACCATACCAAGATCACCATTACGACATTCTTCGATTGAATCAAGATGACTGTTATGACACAAACACCAAAATTATTATTTTTACATGGTTTTTTACAAAATGGTAAAGTATTCTCTGAGAAATCAAGTGGTATTAGGAAACTTTTAAAGAAGGCCAATATTCAATGTGATTATATTGATGCACCAGTAGATTTATCCAAGAGTGACTTACCATTTGAAATGGACGATGATAAATGGGCCGCTACTGTGGATGCTCAATTGAATAAAGCTTGGTTTTATCATAGTGATATTTCCAGTGAATTAGATGTTACACAAGGTTTAAATACAGTAGTAGAACATATCAAGGCCAATGGACCATATGATGGGATTGTTGGTTTTTCACAAGGTGCTGCATTATCGACCATCATCACCAACAAGATCACAGAATTGGTGCCTGAACATCCAGAATTCAAAATGAGTGTCATCATCTCCGGGTATTCATTCACCGAGCCTATTGAAACAGGTTCTGAGATTTTACAAATAACCGCAAAGTACAGAGACGCGTTCCAACCAAGAGCTGATTCCAACACAAGGATCATCTTGATATACGGAGCCTCAGACATGGCCGTGCCCAGTGTCAGATCCAAGTACTTGCAAAAGATCTACGAAGACGCGTTCCACGGTGATGCCAAACAGGTACAAGCCTTCGAGCACCCGGGCGGTCACATGGTGCCAAACAAGAAGGACATCATCAGACCCGTCGTGGAGGCCATCACAGAGGTCCTTCCACACTAGATAGATAGCTATATACATCGTCTCTATATACACACAACACAGTGACACACCAGTGATTCCAGAAGGTCGGCCGTTTTGGCGGTGACGTTGCAGAAACAGCAAAAGTTATTTATTTTCTTCTGTTTGTTTTTCTGTTTCTTTTGGGTTTGCGTTTCGAAGCCCAACTGGAATTGGAAACCTGTCACGTTGAGGGAAGCGCACCGTCTTGACTGGATTTCACCATGGAGGAACTTAACAGTGGTGTTCGTACTTGGAGACACTCTTCAGGTTGGAGCTACTACTGCGTTAGCTTACTGCAGATAGTTAAGAAATATGGTCAATTTATTGGTCCCGGTTTAATGGTTTCGGTATCCTATATGGATCCCGGTAATTACTCCACTGCGGTTGCAGCAGGTTCTGCTCATCGTTACAAACTGTTATTTTCAGTATTGATGTCAAATTTCATGGCTGCATTTTGGCAGACTTTATGTACTAAATTAGGTGCAGTCACTGGCTTGGATTTAGCACAAAATTGTAGGAAACATTTACCACATGGTCTTAATGTAACTTTATACATCTTAGCAGAAATTGCAATCATTGCTACAGATTTAGCTGAAGTGGTGGGTACAGCCATATCATTAAACATTTTATTTAATATTCCGTTGGCCATTGGTGTCATCTTAACCGTGGTGGATGTATTGATTGTACTTTTAGCATATAAACCAGGTGGTGAATTGAAACTAATTAGAGTTTTTGAAGCATTTGTATCACTTTTAGTGATATTGACTGTAGGTTGCTTTGCAGTGGAATTATTTTATATTGAATTGGGTCCGACAAAGGATATCTTTAAAGGTTTCTTACCATCAAGAGCAATTTTTGAAGGCGATGGGTTATATTTATCCCTGGGGATTCTTGGTGCCACCGTGATGCCACATTCATTATATTTAGGTTCAGGTGTCGTGCAACCAAGATTAAGAGATTATGATATAAGGAAAGGTTACTATACTCCAGATGAAATTGATGTGGATAACAATCATACCAATTATAAACCATCCATGGAGGCATTAAATGAAACATTACATTACACTATTGCAGAATTATTAATTTCATTATTTACTGTGGCATTATTTGTAAATTGTTCAATTTTAATTGTGGCTGGTTCTACATTATATGGTACCACACAAAATAATGAAGAGGCAGATTTATTCTCTATTTATAATTTATTATGTACCACATTATCCAAGACATGTGGTGTAATATTTATATTAGCATTATTATTCTCGGGACAAAGTGCTGGTATCGTTTGTACTTTAAGTGGTCAAATGGTTAGTGAAGGTTTCCTAAATTGGACAGTGTCACCTGCCATTAGAAGATCGATTACACGTGCTGTGGCAATAACGCCATGTTTAATCTTAGTTTTAGTCGCTGGTAGAAGTGGGTTATCAGGTGCATTGAATGCATCACAAGTGGTATTGTCTTTATTATTACCATTTGTTTCTGCACCACTGATTTATTTCACTTGTAATAAGAAAATTATGAGAGTACAATTAAATACACATGGCAAGGTTATAAATAATAGTGATAATATGGATGAGAATTTGGATCAATTTGATATAAATTTCAATGATAACGATGATGGAAATTACAGTTTGCATGATATGACAAGTCTCTCACAAACTGATTTGAAAGATGATAAGAGACATGGTGATTCATTAGATTCTAACAAGAATGATATAAAACTTATCGATGAATCAGATTCAAGGCATAAGAATTATAATAATAGTACTCCTAGAAGTAATTACCAAAGAGACAGTTCCAGTGAACAGCATTTATTAGACAATCAAGATAATAATGATATTGAATCTAACTCACAAAATAGTGATACTAATGTTATCAATGACTCATTGGAGCAACCACCAGTATACAAAGATATGAGTAACAGTTGGTTTACGAGTGTGATGGCCCTTATTGTGTGGATACTCATCTCTTCATTGAACTTCTATATGTTGTATAGTTTCTCATCTGGACAAGATGTGCATTTTTAATTTCATTTCCACTCAGAGGAATGTATATGACATTCCCTGCACGATAGCATATAAGCCCCCACTTATACAAAGATTTCACTTTACTGGCGAGGCCATTGTGACGGCATGTGTACAGACTCTTCTGTCTCATTGGCAGTTTCTGCACCAATGAAATCCCAGGAATCTTTTGTCACTTAATTCCGAGATTTTCAGTTTTATGTCGTTTTTGAAAGATTTCAACTCGAAGAGTCCGCAACAACAACAACAACCACAAGGAATACACTTGTTCTAGCTGGAAATATTTACACACACACACAATGTTGCATACCGTAATGAGACAACAGATACGTACCCGCTCTTTGAAAGCTGGGTCACTACTCTTGCAAGCAAAGAGTCTTACCCCTTATTCTCTTCAACTCACTGGAACTAAATGCAGTCCCTTTATGCAAAGGACTGTAAGACAGTATTCTAGTGCGCACGATAATGAAACGTTTGAAGAGTTTACCACAAGGTTTAACAAAGAGTTCAATGACGCGTATGACTTGTTTGAAGTGCAAAGAGTACTAAATAATTGTTTCTCATATGATTTAGTACCAGCACCTTCAGTGATTGAAACTGCGTTGAGAGCCACTAGAAGAGTCAATGATGTGGCCACTGCTATGAGGGTTTTTGAAGCTTTGAAATATAAAGTGGAAAACGAAGATCAATATAAGGCATATTTGGATGAATTGAAAGACGTAAGAGAAGAATTAGGTGTACCATTAAAGGAGGAATTATTTGCTGAAGGAAAGTAATGATGCGTTCCAAAGATAGATGTGTCCAAGTTTTTTGTAAACCACTACCATAAAATCACAATATATTCATTTTAATCAGCAAAAGTCAACTAAAGTTAATCATATTTATTTAAATATATATTTGGAAAATATAAACCTAAAATCATACTATATGAATCTTGTTTCCGTGCTATTGTACTTCAAAGAGTTGACCATACCGAAAGGGTACAAAAGAATGCTTACTCATATACTAGAACTATATCATAAAGTCGTTTAGCCTTCCAAGGAAAACTATTCATAATCATTATCTTCTTCGTCATCAGAATCCATCAAAGTAGCACCGCCTCTCTTTGTGGAACGAAATTGTCGATCTTCATCCAAATCATCTTCATCTGGATCTTCTATTCTTTGTGATGCTTTCAATTGTGGTCTAGTCTCTGCATCAGAATCACTTTCGTAATCACTGGATGATCCGGATTCTCTATCAGATTCACTTACATGGCCTTGATTGACTTCTTCAACAGCATCAAACCAATCACTATACACATCTACTGGTTGGGACAACGAATTAATCCTCGTTTGGAAATTCTGACCACATATCTTACAACTTAACGTACCAATAGAATTCTTCTTATCTAAGGCACAGGTAACAGATTTATCATGATTACAAAAAAGACAGTTGAACTTGGTATCTAGTTTCTGTACCACTTTCTTGGCCGGACCTCTACTGGACTTCTTTCTCTTACCCATCGCGCTATTCCCTTCACCAACAACAAAGACAGCAGCTGCGACTCGCCCACTGAAATTTCTTTGTTTTCGCTTTTTCTTTTTCCTCTGAAAAATTTTATTTTGGAAAATTTTCATCTCGAAAAAAATTCGTTTTTTTTTTGAAGCTCATCGCTAATTTTGCACTGACCTGCACTGATAAATTACAACAAACCGTCACTTTATCTACACAGCCCACACCACACACACACAGCCGACATGTCCATCCCAGAAAAGAGAATCGTCAAGGCTGTAGCAGAATTGAAGAAGTTTGTCGAGAAAGATGCTGCCAAGGATACCAAATCCATCTTGGGTGATTCTGATGAAGAAATTAATCAAAATTTACAATTGATTGCTGTTAATAACGAATCATTTACTGGATCGATTAAACAATTCAAATTGAAATTGGTCGACGTACCACATTCTATCTATAAATTACAGAAGGAAAACAGTGATGTTTCTTTGAAACCATTCAAGATTTTATTAATCTTAAAGGATGGTGACCAGAACAAGATCACTGAAGATGAATTATTTGACTCACTTAATGAATCTGGTATTACCATTGACGAAATTATTACACCAAATGAGTTAAAGACTACTTATAAGGCTTTTGAAAAAAGAAGAGCATTTGTTCAAGATTTTTCTTTAATTATCGTGGATGATAACATTATTACTGCGTTACCTAAATTAATTGGTGGTAAAGCTTATGACAAATTATCCACTACACCAATCCCAATCAAGATTTACCAGAAGAAGGAATTCAATAAGACTACTTTGATAAATTCCATTAAGAAAATTTATCTTAATAAATTACCAATTAAATTACCAAGAGGTACTACCTTAAATATTCATTTGGGTAATATTACTTGGGGTGAACAAAATGAATTTGTGGAAAATATTAAATCCGTTGCAAATTGGATCTTAAAGGAATATAATATTAAGACACTTTTATTAAAGAGTAATAATTCTCCTGTACTACCATTATATTTTGATAAAACCGTTCTTCCCAGTTCCAAGAGTGGTAAATCTGATGATGAAAAGAGTGTGGAAATTGATAACACTATAGAAATTGATGGTATTAAGGTGGAAATGACAAATTTCGAAAAGCAATTATTAGAAATTGCTAATCCAAATGAATTATCTACCGTTTTCGCTAAAAATATCAAAGATGCAAAGAAAAGAGAAAGAGTTGATGATAATGGTGACCACCAAGATGTTGAGGAAAAAAAGAATTCCAAATCTAAAAAATCTAAGAAATAATAAGGCATACTAGGAAAACGATAGAAAACAAAAAAAAAAAAAAAGAATAAAAAAGATTTACTCTTATATTTGTCTATCCTAAATTGATATCTTCGTCACATATTTTTGTAACTTAGTTGAATAATTCCTATATAGAAATATTGTATATTATAAAGAAATAACAGTCCCAAAAACTCATGGCCCTCTTTAATAACCACAAATTACTATATAGAAAATACTTCTATATGAAGAAAACGGTTATAAATCTAAAATTGTTTTTTTCTTTGTTATAATGACAAATGAAAAAATTTGTTTAAAATGTATAACTAATTAAATGAATAAATAAATAAATCTTCATGATACAAAAAGAGATTAAATGAATACGAAAGAAATAAAACAAAAAAAATGGAATGAAAATTGATGGAGAAAAAAGTACAGTTCTTATTATCAAATTGGTTCAAAGATAAAACTTCAGCTCATATATATTTATTTGGAGAAAATTATGCTAAATGGAGCTAGACGGAAAATAAAGTCTCTGGAATAAGTCTATTGATTACTGACTTCAGCATTACGTGACTTAGCATCTTGAATAATTCTAGACCAATCACCATGGAAAACTGCATAACTTTGACAAACACTCATAGCGATTAATGCACATGTAATACCAATCCATAAACCCCTTATTCCAAAATTCATATCAAATGTTAAAAATTTTGCCATTGGGATACCAATACAATAGAATGCAAAAAGGTTAATATAGCCACCGATTTTTTGTCTACCTTGACCACGTAAACAACCAGCAGTGGATGCATTAAACGCGTCAAATAATTGCATACATGCTAATAATGGTAAAGTAGATACCACTAAATCTATAACATCAATTTCACTAGAAAATGCATGTGCAATTTGATTTCTGAAAGTGAAAATAATAAACATATTAAATGATGAACAGCAAAATGATAATAATAATGAAACTTTACAACTTATTATACAATTTTGAAAAAGTGATGCACCAACAAGATTAGCTACTCTTGTACTCGTTGATACTGAAATGGAGAATGGTACTTGATAAGCTAATGATGCAATGGTGGCCACAATGGATTGTGCACCTAATGCTGCAGTACTAATATGCGATGCAAAAATTGTTAAAATCTCAAAACCTAAAAATTCTGCCTCTACCATAATAATACCTGGTAAGGCAAGATTGAACATTTTCTTCCAATTTTTGAAAATTTGTTTCCTCTTAATTATACCATTCCAACATCTTAGTGGTTTATTTTCATGCTTTGTTGTTAAAGTATAGATTAGAAGACCCAGAGCCATTAACCAATAATTAATTGCTACTGATAATGGTGCACCTAAATATCCGATACCAATTGTTTTATTCCAAACGAAAACATAATTCATAAAGGCATTCAATGGTGCACAAACAAAAAGGACGATAGTGGATGCATGGAAAATACCCTGACATTGTAAAAATCTTTTACCACATTCGAAGAGAATAAATCCCGGTACACCAAATAAGGTAATTCTTAAATATCTAGAGGCCAAGAAGCAAAGTTCTCTCTCTGGTATCATTAATGATAAAATATTTTCCGACCAAAACCACCAAATGTACATAATTGGTAAGAATGCAATGATGGTAATAACAGCACATCTTTGAATCAAGACACCGACTAAATGATAATTTTTAGCACCATAAGCTTGTGAACAAAGGGTATCTAGACAAGTACAAAGACCCTGAATGGCAGCCAACCCAGTAATATTAGCCGTCATAGAGCCTAAAGTGACAGCACCTAATTCAGTTGTACCTAAATGTGATACTGAAAAAATTGATGCTAGTGATAATGAATTTTGTAAAATGAAAGTAAAAATTAAGGGCAATGCATTAAATGCAATTACTTGACCCTCTCTATGGTATGAAGATGTTATTTCTTTACCATCTTCAATAGCATTTTTCCATATATTTGCGATTTCTTCTTCAGAGGATGATTCCACCAAGGGTTCACCCAATTGATTTGAATAAAGTTCATCAAGTAAAAGTTGACTACGAGATTGTCTACGAGTTTGATCTAGTAGTTTATTATCTATCAATAAATCTCTTTGTTCATCAATTAGACCCTTATTATAAGATTCTCTTCTATGAAGGGAAATAGGTGGTATACTACCATAATTAGCATGTATTGAGTCACCAGTATCGTAAACATTTTGTGATTCAGCTATACTCAAATCACCATCTACATTATTTACCGCAGAAGGAAGCACTAAAGGTAATGCCTCTAAGTCTCTTGAAGCGTTCGTACCTTGTTCAGTACTTGTTTCTTCTTGCAAATCAACAAGGGAATCGTCCTTAGGCATATAATCTTGTGGGAAAAAAAGTCCACCCTTGCCAACACTAGTAGAGTACACCACTGATGATCTTCTCTCTGAAATTGTGTGAGAAAAATGTTTGGGCATTTCCAATGGACCAAACTTTCCTGTTTAGTCTGTTATAGTTTTGTCTGTGTGAATTAGGTTTACGTATAGGAGACTATTCTTGAGAAAAGAAGTGTGATAAATCTTGGTAGCGGAAATATAAGAAGCCAATGTCGTCTAATTAGCAGTAGTTAAAAGAGTGGGTCCACAATAGGAAGCAGCAATTTGTTGGCGGTTTGTCGTCCTTTTCTTGAAAGTTTGAAATATTTTTTTTTTTTTTTAAATTTTTAAGTTTGTCGTTGTTTCAATTCTGAGCTGCGGTAAAAACCGAAGAGAGAGTGAGACGATGGTGCGAGAAGACGGGAGGGTGAACTTTGAGGAGCTGGAAGCACAGAAGGAGAATGTCGTAGTACGACAGGGTGGCCGGTCTGCGGGCCTGCTGCTAGATTTACAGAGGAACCCGTTGCGAGTAAAAGAAGCACAGATGGGGTTCCAGCAACAACTCTCCAAACTACCACAGATGGAGGATCCCTTGCAATTCTTCCTGGAGTACATCGACTGGAGTGAACATGCATGGACCCAGGGCCCCACTTTGAAGGCAAGTGGTATGCTGGAAGTAGTTGAGACATGTTTGCTCTATTGTCAATCTTTTGAAAAGTACCTTAACAACCTGGACTACGTCAAGTTATGGTTACGATATATCAAACTCTTCACCGCAAACACCACAGAACAAAGAGATTTATTTATCTATATGTTTAGAAGGAAGATTGGAGTCAAATTGGCCAATTTTTATGACAAATTCTCAGAGCTGTTATTGGAAATGGAGAAACTGCAAGAAGCTTACAAGATTATTAAGTTTGCTCTAAAGAATAACGTGGACAATGTCGATTCTCTTAGTACCACATTTGAATACATTAAATCTTTATTGAATGAAAGCACCGGTCATCGTGACGAATTAGATCAACTTTTCTCTGATAGTAACCGACCTACCATTTTAGACAGAGAATATACATTGATCAGATTGGAATATAATGAAAGACAAACACAAAAATCCAGAACCCAACCAGCTAACAAGAATTTTGTCTACCAAGATGACTCAGATGATGGTTATCTAGATGATAATTTAGTTACAGATGAGACTGTACCAAGTACGTTCCAAGTAAAATCAGAAAGAGATAAGGAAAACAAGAGACAAATTGAACCGATTGTACCAACTATTAGTTTGAATCCTTTGAAACAAAGTGAAAATTTCATAGAGGTAAGTAAACCGAAGGGTAAGATGAACATTTTCAATGATTCCACCAATAATAGAACCCCAGTTTTCAAACTGATATACTTCCAAGATGGTAAAAAACCAGAAAAGATTGATTGCAATTTTGAACTTTTATATGATAGTCAAGATAGTCAAACAAATTGTATCGAAGAAATATTAGCCATTTCAAGAGGTATCCGTCTTAAGAAAGGTGAGTCAGATGAACTGAAACACTCTGAAAAGAAGAGGAAAATTTAAGTCTTGTTATCTTATTTCTCCAAACATACAGAAAACATACATATATTTATATGCATATATACAAACCACGTACCAAAAAATCCAATAAATAAATATTCTTATTCTTAGTTTATTAATCTTGACTACTGAAAAAAAAAAAGCAAAAAAAATTAGCACATTTATATACTGCACACTACAAAACCAAAATAACAACAAGAGAACAAGCTATACCGCACGAAAAAATAAGAACTGGTTAGTATTCTGAAAAAATAAGGACAACGAAAAAGAATAATAATAAACTTGTTTTAAACATTTTCTGTGGTTTGTAAGTCAACTAAAGTGTCCATTGATGTCTTCATTGCAAACGATAAAAAATCGTTAATTTCCTTCTTATTTATATTAGCGAACCTATCATCATGTAAAATTTTCTTAATTTCATCTTTATTGAAAAAATTATAATTTGGTAAACGAGGTAAACCAAACATTAGTGAATTAATATCATCCTTTGAGTTACTAAAACCCTCTGGACGACCATATTTTCTTGTGACATCAAATATGGGGATAATGAATTTAATCATTGAATCTACATGTGGTAAACCATTATGTGCTAACGGCCTAATTAACAATCCAGTATGTTGTATATCAATATCTAATGATTTCTTTTCACTGATGGCGCTAGTGGAAATATCTCTTTTCACTGGGAAAATATTACTTGATTTTCTTTCCCTTAATTTTGTTGGACTATTATTAAACTTTACATCACCAAGAATCTTGATGGTATTCAAATTTGTCATAAATGTATCATCATTATAATCATCTGGATTTTGATTATAGAAAAACACATCTTGCACATAATCAATATCACTAATATAACAAATTAAATTTGAAGGTGAAGTTGGATCAGCTGATTTATTATCTTTATAAAATTTGATTTGATATTTACCCTTTGGTTCAAATTTACCCTTTAAAGTGTTCCTCTTATTGATATGACACCAAGATTTAACCCAACCTTGACCTTCAATATAAATTTCACACCAATCTTTAAAATTGAATTGTGGTGAAAGGATAATCTTAATATCAGGAATATATAAACCCATAGTTGAAATAACTGTGGCAGTGATTGCCTTAAACATTGAAATATTTTCGAAAATGGCAATGGTCAATAATTCGCATAAATAATTTAATTGTTTTGTATTATTAATTGATAGTGCGATATTTGGATCTTTAATGGCTAAATTATCATCAAATAGTTGGAAATTAGCGCAACCATTTTTAGGATCAATTATTGGAATAGTAAAATTTTGGAAAGTGTCATTAACTGTAAAGGACAAAGTGGTCCCAACTAGTCTTATCTCTTGAATAGTTTGAGCAATACCATTAGCATAATGGACTTGCCATTTATCTCTTGCGGTGTTATCATCTATCCTGTAAATGTAATATTTTTTCTTATTTAATGATCTAGCAATAAAGAGTAAAGGTTTTAAATTCTTGTTCAATGTTGACGGTAATTCGTCAAATGTCATAAGATCCAAATTATTGAACATATTTTTACCAATAAAAGTTTCTAACCCTGATGTAGTGGATGGTGGAGAGCTTGAGTTAGTGGTAGCACTCATGGTGGAAGAGGAAGATAAATGTGGAGAGGTTATGGGTGAAGTAGTAGTACTTTCATTGATGCTTGCAACCTTTGTGGTTGATTGAAAAGGGAAGATGGACTCCTCTGGCGGCTTGTTCTTCCTAAAATTTTTCTTTAACCCAGACGATAGAAACTTCATTACTTATGTGTTCAGTGTCGTGTGTCCTATCGTTACCCCTGTGTTGACGAAATCAAACTGTTAGAAACAAGTTAAAGGTCGAATTCATTTGAGAAAATATTTTTTTTCTGGTGGTTTTTTGATTTCCAAGCCTTGAAAAACAGAAAACAGAGCACACAGAAATGACGCAGGGAGCGGACAAATAAGGTTAGTGAGATAATCGACGAAAATTACGCAGTACGAGTTTGGACCCGTAGTGAGGGAAATGCGATTCTGTGGAAGGATTCCGTGAAAGGGATTCCCTGAGAGGCGGTGTCTTTCTCTGTGCAGATTTGGTTTCGTTTCCTTCCGCTTCTCTCTCTACTGTACGAGCTCGTCTTGGCCAAAGGCGGGTATTCGTTTCTTCTGTTCCGTACTATCGATCCCAACTTGCCTCTTGTTAAGAGTAATGTGAGGATGGGTGGGCCTTCTGTTGCCATCGACATGGTAATGCGGAATACTGTCGCCAAACGTGTCGTCGCTGTCTGGATCATAGCTGGATTCTTTGTTACCTAGGGCAAAACTGTTGGACTTCAATATCTCCAGATCGTCTTGCGTCACTGCGTTTATGATGAATTTCCGTATTGAGATATATTCGTCATTGCCGTAATTTTCATCCATGTTGAAAATGATTGATTTGACTAACGGTTTTGTTTGAATAAACCACATAGGCAAAGGGAACTGTTGTTTAATGTTTTTATCTAGTAAGTCGTACTCGTATTCTCCAATCTTTATAAAAGATTTTTCTTTGAAGAAAAAATTTCCTTGACCATTCGATTTGGCAATCTCTAGCAATTTAGCATTTTGTAATTTGTTGTTCAATTTCACAAAGATTGATATTTTCTTCGGTGCAGAATTCATCATATGTAAATTATTTATGAATCTACCATGTAAATAGGATATCTTGAGTAAATATAGTGGTTTACTGAAACGGAATGCTAATGAACAACCATTGGAAGATACAGGACATTGCCAATAGGTGGATGATGATGATAACTTTACATCAGATAGTAATTCTAAAGATGTAACTCCGTTCCCCCTAGGGTAGTTATTTGAAGTTAAACTTTTCAGTAGTCTTGTTCCCTGTGCAAAAGTGGCAAAATCTAAATCATCTTCCCATTGATATTGATTGGTGTTATAAATATGGTTGATTAATTTTTTCAGTAATATAGTCGAATATCGTTTGGATAAATTATTATTAGTGTTTTGATAATTATTATCATTATGTAAGGATGATTTAGCCTTCGATATCTCATTTTGTATGCTACTTTTCAATTCTTCTAATATTTCAAATTTATTTTCTTGTAATCTTTCATTTATCTCATGAATAAATGATAATTTATCTACGTATTGTAGCTCATTGGTCAGTATTTCCTTAATGTAATCGTTTAAATCATAATTCAAAGTGTTATTAAAATTAGCAATGGAATTAGCATCAGATTCATTATCCACTTGAGAATATTTGATTATATTGGAGACTAAAGATGAGAAATAATTGTGTAATTCTGGTATCATTAAAAGATGAGAAGAATTATTAATCATAACAGGAATCTGTGTCGGTAGATTATTTTCTAATTCAGTAATTAGTTGTTCTTGTAAATTGGTAACATTATTAAGATGGAATAGTTTATCCACCTTGTTGCCATAATTATTATTCTTGGTCTTTTTTTCAATAAATTCAATTTTACCATATAAATTATCAAGCTGTTTTTGAAAATTTAAGATATTATTTGGCATTAATTTCCTTATATTTTTTTCAAATTGATTAATGATTAATTTAATCTTATCATCCAGTTCCATATTCCACATATTATCTCTATTGGATAGTTCATCATAAAGATGGTTAATTTGCTTTTGTATATTGGTCAATGAATTCTCCTTCCCATTCTGAAATAATGGATTTTTCTTTGTATTTTTTTCTTCAAAATTGTATTCTGTATTTGTGAAATTGTCACCAATTCGAACAAAATATGTGATTGCTGTTATAAGTAAAATGCATAAGAGGATATTTTTCCAACTAAAGGAATTATAATTTTTCTCAAAATTATATTCCGTGTGTCGGTCAAAGCTGTCATTTTGTAAGTCTTCATCATCACCATAATCAATATCAACATCCTCATCATAATCATCATCATCATCATCATTAGCAAGATATTTGTTATCCTTCTCCATATCTAATTCAGATTCACTATATTCATCAGTAATATTCTCATCAGAAGTGTGATCTAAATAGTCAATTTCTTCATCATTCAAATTATCATCCATATTTCTATGATCATATTCAATATATTCCTCATCATCTTCATCTACGTCTTCATTACCCAGTAAAAGACCAAGATCATCTCTGTTGTTATTATTATTATCATGATGAATTGATCTTTTAAACTTATTATAGGCGGAAGAATTATCCAATATTGGAGATTGTAAATCATCCCTACCATCATGAAAACTTCTTGAACCATTTGCGTTATTGTTATTATGTCTATTTTCATGGAATGAATCATTTCGCCTTTGCAGCAGATTATTATATGTTTGTCGCATCGAGTGATTACTCAAATTC
This sequence comes from Grigorovia transvaalensis, assembly GCA_003708445.3. NCBI lineage: Eukaryota > Fungi > Ascomycota > Saccharomycetes > Saccharomycetales > Saccharomycetaceae > Grigorovia > Grigorovia transvaalensis. The sequence goes on along the minus strand of PPXN03000006.1, from coordinate 8,151 downwards.
TTATAATCTGCTTGTGCCTGGTCGTTATTGTCTCTCATGTAATCATTACGTAAGCGCATTGTTCCCCTCGGAGACCCATTGGACATTCTGCAATGCGGTTATCTTGTCAAAGGCCTTCTATGGTTGTTTGTTGTCGCGTCTATTTGAGGTTTTCTATGAAATTATTTTTTTTGGCGCTTAAAGATCGATGACCATTGAGTGTTTAATAGGTACCCAGAATCACACCAACATGACATGTATCATCGTTGTAACATACTTTGCAGGACATAACTGATGTTGAAGGTGGGGGTCCACATGGTGTAATCGCCTAGAATGTAAAAGATCGGTCATCGAAGTTGAATAATAGAGCAAATGTATGCACATCTCTGAACCCCCAAAGAACCTCTAAAACATGGTGAGTCCCACACAGACAGATGGTAACAACACCACCACAACACCACACCAGCAGTGGCCACTTCCCACTTTGTGTCACGGGTCTGCCCCACTGGAACTCGAAAACTACCCGGACGCGTTTTTCCAAATCTTGATTTGAAATCTGTGGGGTCATTTGAGTAATTCACTGCATTTAAGACACTACTGAAAAGAATACACACAGATGAGTGAACCACAGGTGCCCTTCCGGGCAATCGCACAATTTCCGTATGAATCAGAGTACGAAGATGATTTGAATTTTGTCAAGGACCAGATCATTCTGGTGGAATCAATTGAAGATGATGAATGGTATTTCGGTTCCTATACAGATAAAGATACTAATGAAAGGAAAGAAGGTATATTCCCCAAGACTTTTGTCAGTGTCTTGACGGAAGATAAATCAGAACCAGAGCAAGTTAAACAACCAGTAGAACAAGAACAGAGCTCTAGTAGAAACCACATTCATGAAGATACAAACCCAAAATCAGCCACCACAGAGGAGAAAAGCTCAGTTGAGTCAATTGAACAAAACTCTGAGTTGAATTCTGCTTCTGTAGCATCACATGAATCAAACAGGGGAATGCCACATGCTATTCAACAATCAATGAAACCTGATGAATCTGATGGATTTATTCCGATGCCCAAAAAAATTTCATTTGAACCACCAATTCCAAAACAACAACCAACTATTCCACAAGCTGAAATTGCTAATAAAATCGATTCTAATACTGGGAATAGTACAGAAGATGACTTACCTAAACTTTCTTTAAAGGAAAGAATTGCCTTGTTGCAAGAACAGCAAAGATTACAACAAGAAAAGGAGCAAGAAGAGTTATTGAAAGAACAAAAGGAAAGAGAAAGGCAACACTTGGATAAGAGGAAAAGTGTCGCATCATTCCATTCACAGCTTAGTTCACCACCTGTGATTGATGATGATGATTCTGAACAAATTAAGAATTCTGACGAATTGACTAAAATTAGCTCTTTGAATTCAAATTCACATTCAATTCAATCAAATCAAGATCAAAACATAGATGATGAATTACAATCTTTCGTGGAGGCAAGATCTTTTACTAAAAATGAAGACAAAGATTTAGTGAACAATACTGATGAAGAAAAAACACATATCCCCATGGATGAAAATAAACAAATTGAAGCAAAAGAAAACACAGAAGAAATGGATGAGCATGCTGAAGAGGATGAAGACGAGGAAAAAGAGGAAACTGAAGAATCTCGTAGAGCTGCTTTAAGGGAAAGAATGGCCAAGTTATCAGGTGCTAGTGGTTTTGGTGGTCCAGTTGGATTTAATCCATTTGGTTTCCCAGCAATGGCCTCAAATAATGATAAGAATAAAAATAAAAATGTTAAGAAAAGGCAATCTAAAATCATGACGGATGATGATAATGAAGTGTCAGATTTACCTGAAGCTGTGCCAATAATGCCATTTGCTGATCCAAATGCACTTTCATTTGTACAGAAAAAAACTAGTAGTCCTGAAATAAGTCAAAAACTAGATACTTCTGTTGATAGCGAGGAAGAAGAAAATAATTCTAGAAGAGTCGTGGAACAAGAACATCCACTTTCGAAAACCAATACCACAGAATCTCATATCAAAGATCAAAAACATAAAGTTGAACCTTCCAGCCATGCATATCATACACTTGCAACAGCTTCTTCAAATAATGATGAAACAAACAACAAAACTGAACCTTCTACAACTTCTTCGAGTTCAGATAGCATAGCTGAAAGAGAAAATGTTCCAAACGCTCAATATGAGGATGTTTCCGCTTCTGAAAATGACCAAAACGAAAGATATGACATGAAACATGAAGAAGAATCAAGTTTTGCACCAGCGCCTCCACCAGTTCCACCAGTCCCACCTGTCCCACCTGTCCCACCTGTCCCACCTGTCGAAGCTACTAAAACAAACCAAAATGAAAGCGGTATGCCAGCAATTCCAACTACTTTACCTACATCAAGATTATCTACTGGAACTACTCATCATGAATCGACTTTTGCGCAACCTACTTCTACTACACCTTCGATGCCTCAAATTCCTTCTCCACAAACTATACCAAGTGTTCCTGTTAGTCAACCCCCACCTCCCTTGCCAAAACATGTACCAACTTCAACAAATACGTCTTATATGAGACAACAACCACCAGTCCCCACTGTTACTACCATCATGGAACCTGGTCAAAGAGCTGCTCCATCATTACCTCCAGCACCAGTACCAGGTGCTACTCCACAATTCATGCCAAAAACTGTTGCTCCACCTATGCCACCTGTACCAACCCCTACAACAACATCTGTACCACCTGTTCCACATGTGAAAACTGCTCCACCCCCACCTTTACCTCAAGGGAAAGCACCAAATCCCTTTATTGATTTGGATTCTTCATTAAATAATACTACTACTCAACCACATGAACACAGATCGTTAGATCCGAATGTCACTAATAATGACGTGCCAAATTTAACCATTAAGAGAACGTCTACATCTCGTGATTTAGCACAAACTTTAAGCAAATTGAAAATCGAACTAAATGAAGAAAATCAATGGTGGTTCTCAACAGAATTAAAGGCTCCGAATGAGCTTATTGTACTTAAGGTTAAATATATTCAAGAGGTTGATGACCAATTTTTCAATATGAGAAATGGTGATAAATGGCACTTACGTTCTTTCTACTTCTTGTTTGAAAATTATTCGCAATTACAAATATCAGTTATTTTTGATGTAACTGATCCAATACATACTGTTAAGATCATTGACCAAAAAATTGTACCCTTAGAGACTATGGAACCACTACAAGATATTTACAATTCTGATATCATAAAACAATGTCATGTGGTGTTAAATAGAGAAGTGGATAGTGAATTCATTTCTGATATTATTAGTAGTTTAGATAAAGATGTCATATTACCAATAGGTCATAGAACATTTGGTATCTCCATACTGGACTTCAAAGCAGGTGATGAAGTTAATATGCAACTATTAAATAACATCTATCCCGGTGATATTTTTGTGGTTAGGCACGGTAAGTTCGATAGACACGGTAAGTTAGTCGAACTAGGGTTTGGCAATGACCCCTACGTTGCAGCAGTCACGGATTGTGAAATCAAGAAAGCCAAGTTTAGAGTCATTGAAGCTAAAGATGGTATTGCAACACAATCTAGCTATAAACTAACCAATATGAAATCAGGGAAATTGAAAGTGTTTAGGGTAATCAATAGAAGGTATATCAATTGGTGATGTCAGCTGCCATATTTAATGATTATGTATTACAGTTTATATAAGATAATGAAATAAATATTTTTTTAGACGAATTTTAAAATATTTGAAATTTTTCCCTAAAGATGTCAATGAAGCTCTATGTACAACGGATAGGTCCTTCTGAGACATCATTTAAAAAGGCATTGAGTCCCGTTACTGATGCAACAAAATTCCTGACTGGCATGGAATTACCTCGAGGCCTTTTTGGCCCAGCCGTAAGATTTGTTACAACAAGTAAATTTGTTTCGAAAGAGGCTAGAATGTTCAGATGTAATTATTTTAGTTTATATTATTTCCCCCCAAATCATTTCTTAGCGTTATTTAGGAAAACTAAACCAGCTGTTAATGTAGTTTTCGATGGTAAAGTTAATGCTAATCCAGCTTTGAAGGAATATCCTACATCCACTACAATTAAGATTGTTCAAGGTAAGTCAGTGAATCCATTTGATTATGCATGTTGGAGGAAAAGGCTAACTTTGAATACTAAGAAGGCTTTTATGAAGGAATGGTTACAGATTACTAGGAACAACCACGTTGAATCTGATAGTTCTTGCCCTATGGATGAAAAGAAACTGCAAGATAGAATGGATGGTTATTATATGTACTTAATGCGTTTATATCCAACCGAGAAGAGTATGGATGATTTCCAAGAGCATATTAAGAAATCATTACAAAAAGTCCACAGCAATCGAGTGGATAGTTACTTGGATACTCCAAAAAATGGGGCCAAAAAAAATGCACACAACATTGATTGGGTAGATGCCACAAATAAAAGACTATCGTTAAAGAACTTCAATAACTTCATAAAAAACATGGATTTCCCATATAAATTGATAAAGAAAACAGATTGAGTTGTGGTTGAAAATTCGATTTGAGAAGTAAAGTATAAAACCTACATAAGTTATAAAAACTCATACTTTATTAAAATTATATTTATAAAACTCGATGATGTTTTATGAACAGTCTGATGAATATATCACCATGAATTTGGTAATTGTTTCTTTGTTTCAATTTGAATGGAAAATATATTTGACCAGTTAGCCCATAAGCCGTTTTAATCAATTTGTTAATTCCAAGTTGTTCTTGAAACGATCATCCAATAAATTCCCACTAGAACTTTTCCGAGTTTAATGTTTAAAAATACGCCTTTTAGTAGGTTTCTTTTTCAGGGCCGAATTCAATTGCATGTTCTTCAGCCTTTAACAACTCTCTGCGTTGTTGTTTAGCTAATTTTTGCTCCTTCTTCTTTTGTTCAGCAGCCAACTTCTTTGCATTTGGTTTACGAGTGCCATCTTCCCATTTTGCAGCTTCTTCCAATTCCAACTGCTCTTTTTCATTTTGTCTCTTTTCCCATTCTTGATGTCTCTTCCTGGCTCTACCTTGAGCTACTTTTTTATAGGTTTCTGAATATCTCTTTCCTGATGATGCTACCATCTTCTGTTGTATGATTGTTTGTTTATTACCAAGTTCGATTTGCACTTCTCTGGAATGAAAACGTTCTCCAGCAAACAAGACTAGATGCCATTTATATAGTATAGAAAATGGATGGTTTCAAGGTGTACACCCAATTTGAAATACTCGCATACAAGAAGACATCTTACTAATCTTGGGGTGCGGTAGCATACCTCGTTTGACTCGATTTGGGTACTTCTGACACTGGGTGTCCACAGATATCAACCCTAATTAACAAGCCCTGGTACACATAACCCTAGGGCTGCTTGAGATGAGGTGAATTTTCAGAAATAAACGCCAAAAAAGCTAAATGTTTTTAATATGTTCGAGACTTTACGCGAACTGAATAAATATTGTTTACGCTTAATCCATAGCGTAAATCCTGTAGACATTCAGAACTGTGCAAGACAATGGCCTCTATACTGAAAAGATTCAACGAAGGTAGATCAGACGATGATGCTATCACTGAAAGGAAACCTATTCTAGAAGAATATGATGCACATAACCCATTCGAATTGGGTTGGGACAAAAGAGACTATGATAAGCAATTTTTCCATATGTATAAGACTCGTTTGCTTGAGTTAAGGAAAAGGATAGAGATTGAATGTTATAAAAAATGGAATAGTGAGTTTGAATTAAATGGTAAGAAAGTTGTCAAGAAAGACAGAGTGTTAGATATAAAAGCTAATGAACCTTGTTGGTGTATCGGTACAATATATTGTGAGTTACAATATAAACCAAACATATTACAAGAAATTGTAGAAGATACCTATGGTGCACCGGATTTAGTCAAGAGTTATATCGATTTAAGTGAAAATGGTAAAAACGAATTAATGTTGGAAGACGAAAGTGGTAGAGTTTTATTAGTTGGTGATATGATTTTCAATCAACCATTTATTACTGGTACAGTCATGGGTGTTTTGGGAATGGAAGCTGAACCAGGTACTTTCCAAATATTAGATGTCTGTTATCCTACACCTTTACCACAACAAATTAGACTATCTAATGATAATGGTAACGCAGATAATAATGATAAAATTGCATTGCTTTCTGGTTTAAACATTGACACTAAAACACCAAAAAACATTTTGAGATTAAAATTATTGCAAGAATATTTACAAGGTAATTTATCACAAGATAGTTTAGTGAAAAATGTAAATAAGTTGATCATATGCGGTAACTCCATTGATGGCAATAAATCAACAGCTGCCAGTAATGGATCTGAGTCACAATTAGAACTTGTACAGAACCTTAATGAACTTAGTAACTTTCTAATAAATATTATACCCAGTATATCGGTGAACTTAATGCCTGGTCCAAGTGATCCTAGTGACAAAGCACTACCACAGCAACCATTCAATAAAGCTCTTTTTAAACAAAGTTTGAGGCCATATCTTAATAACGTCAATCAAAGTTTGCTAAATTTAGCTACCAATCCAAACATCTTTAACATAAATAATTGCAAGATATTAGCTGTAGCGGGACAATCAATTGATGATATTTGTAAATATATCATTCCTAAGGATTATGTTAATGGTAAGAATGGCAATGATAGTGAGGATAGCAATGATGCAATGGACCTTGACAAAGAGAATGATCAGGTTGACATTAAAGATACTACTGAACATAGATTAGATTTGATCGAATATTGTGTTAGGTGGCAAAATATCGTACCTAGTGCCCCTGATACTATTTGTTCATATCCATTCAATAAACAGGATCCATTCATTTTAAATGAATGGCCACACGTTTATATAGTGGGTAACCAACCGCATTTTGGTGAAAGAGATGTGAAGATAAAAATAAAAAGTGGAGAAGAAGACGGTACAATTACTGAAGGTAATATTAAATTAATCACCTCACCACAATTTAGTGAAACTGGTGAAATTGTAATTCTGGATACAAAAACCATGACGACAGAAATTGTTAGAATCGATATATAAAAAAAAAGTAAGTAATATCTTTATTTAAATACTGCATTTCTATATTTGGATACACTTTTGCTCTAAATTTATGGAAAATCTCATTTGAAGATTTTTTTGGGATTGGACTTTATCATGAAAGGTATTATGTTTTGTGTAGATAAGAACACTACTGTCGTCGTTGATTATGATCTTTAAACTTTGATAGCATTATATCATACAGTATTCAGTAATATGTTGGTATGTGTTGAAAAAGAAAGTGTCACGAAATGTTTTATTTCGTAATCTTTCTTTTACTGACATTGCGACGTCTGGTGTATACCTAATAACAACACTGAGACCTAATTAAATTAGAACCAACTAGCTTTATATAAATAGCTGATTATTTGTATTTAGTTTTTGAAGAAACCAAGCAAAATATAGATAGTTTCTATTAAATATGTCTACTAATGTTAACAGGGTTGGCAATGTGTCTCAACCTCCGGTATTCGTTGATCAAGTCTCCAAAGATTTCTTTTTAAACCGTAAAGCTCAAATGTATGAAGTTTTAACGACTGAGAAACTTTTGTGAAAAAAAAAATAACGACAACTGCAGGATTCGAACCTGCGCGGGCAGAGCCCAAAAGATTTCTAATCTTACGCCTTAACCACTCGGCCAAATTGCCTGATATTTTCTTTTTTTTATTGGTGGTATTTGTAGCTTATTATTTGTGTATTCCTTATAACTTCATTTCTGTTGCCTAGTTGTATACCCAAAAACTTAATACAATATTACTTTGATGTTGTTCTTTATCAATACTGAAGGGTCCCATCTTATCACCGAATAACGACATTTATAAGGAAGAGTACCAAAAGGAAACTCTTCCAAATTAGATTTCGTTGGCCCGTGAGTAGTGTTCTATCATGTACTCCACTTCCTGATTATCCCTTTTAGTGGAAGCTACCAGTTTCCTGGTATAGTTTACTCATATAGAATTATGAATGGAACTTCTTCTTTTTATCAAAAGTATATAAATGAATATATATTTTGAAATGAAAATATTTTTCATTTTTCAAAGTCATCGCAGATTTTTCACAAAATCCGGAAAATTG